>LPNX010432488.1:131672-157142 GCA_001517045.1 Pseudotsuga menziesii | reverse complement strand
ATCTGTGCAAATGGATTAACACCATCTGCTACCAAATAAATCCTAAGATTACGTGGTTCTTCTTTAAAGTGAGGCCACTTTTCCTCCATATCTCTAAAAGCAGAATCATCTGTAGGAATTCAGATAACATCATCTTGACTTCTGTTTCTGGCATGGTAATCCATAAATTGCGCTATGTTTTTGCACCTGAACAGTCGTTGCAAATGTGGAATGATGGGAATATAACAAAGAACCTTATGAGGCACATTTTTTGTTACTTTATTTGTATGATATCTACTTACATGACATTCCAAACATTCTGTTGCAAATTCATGCTGATTATAATATATAACATGGTCATCAGGGCATGCATGAATTGCTTCATAATGCATTCCAATCTCTTTCATGATGGAAGATAAATCTCTATATGTGCAAGGTAAAATATTTGATGGTGGTAACAAAAATTCAGCTATCAAGCTACAAAAAAAAATAAAAAAAAATGTTAATGTAATAAATAAATAATATTAACGAAACATGCTTCATCCGTATGATGATCAATAATGAGTTAACAATACAATTATTAGAGGAATACAAATAAAATTTATTACAATACTATATATGTGATGGATTATTTTACATACCTTAGCATCCGTGTGATTGCAATGCTTGAAAGACCATTCATAACCTTCAAGTTCATTATCAACAATACAGGAGAGAGAAGATTTGTTTTGGAGCCTTCATAAAGGGGTTCATATGCCTTATCGAGAAGAGGTATATTGTGAACATCATCAAAGTCATCATCATTTTCGTTATCAATGTCATCGTCATCATCCATTCTAACATTAAATGAATCATGGATCAATGTATTTGTACCATCATCTTCAATTACATATTGGTATGATCATCTAGTTCAATATGATCATTCACTTGTTCTCCATTAAACATACATGCTCCATGATCTTGATCCTGAACTTGTTCTGAAAGCACTTCCTCTGGACGATATGCTATCGGGTGTCTTTCCTTTAATATAAATACATGGAAACATCAATAGCTATACATTAATATATGAAAAATAAAAATAATACATACAATTACCAGAAAAAAATGAATATAATAAACTTTATAATGCTAAACCTACAAATGGCGGATATTCGTTCCCCCCCTCAGTGTGTCCATGTTCCCTCCAATGTTTTGTGGCTGTTGAGATCAATATTCTTCTCCTCTTAAATCCCCTGCATTGAGTACATAGACAATAGCATTTTCCATCACCCCTTCATTTCGCTGCATCCCATAGTCTAGCAAGCAATTGTTGGTTGTCTTTGTTTGGATCCATAATATTTCTATTTGACATTCTGTCACAAACTTCATTAATGAATATAATTGGTTGTCTTAAAAAATAAAGTTCCACGCATCAACATTTTATCAAACGGAGAGAATTCAAAGAATAAAAAATTCCCGGCAAACTGTCTATCGATGGAAAAAAAATTTCCCACAACCGCCCGTTGAAGAATAAAACAATTCCTGAAAAAGTCTGTCGAGGAAAAAATAATTTTCGCAAATCGTTCGTCGCTTCTACAACAAACATGTCGAAATTTTTAGAACAATTTATATTTATAATGGCCATGCGTTAGATATTCGACACCTTGAACATAGTTACTGTTGAAAATATGGGACCATAAATTTAAAATCATGTAAGCCTTACATTTAAAAAAAAAAAAACCTATACATTCCGTCGGATCTCCGACACTAAGGGGTTAGATATCCGACACTATTGGGTTCATAGATCATCGGTTATCCAACACCCTACCATCGGATATTTGACATCCAACCGTCAGAGATCCGGCACTTAAGGGTCAGATATCTGACACTCTAGGGGTCAGATATCCGACGCCTTTGTGTCGAATATTCGACGGTGCTATAAATATTTTTTGATTGACATTATTTTCAGTGATTGTTGTCCAACACATCCATGCGAAATGTCGGATGACGTCGGATTTTGATTTTGGATTTTGGGTCCAAATCTTGTTGTGTGAAGACATCTTTCCCGAAGAATTCCTAAGGCATCCTATGAAAAAGAGACATTGACTTAACAATAGATCTGATACCAGGAGTGGTACCAACATCAAAATCTCCATATCGAATTAATATAATAGAACTTACAGAGCTAAAATCACAACTACAAGAACTAATCGATAAAAAGTACATTTGACCTAGTGTCTCTCCCTGGGGAGGGCCGATCTTGTTTGTGAAAAAGAAGGGAGAAACATTAAGATTATGTATAGATTACCGACAGTTAAATAAAATGACCATTAAGAATCATTACCCACTCCCTTGGATAGATGATCTATTTGATCAATTCCGCGGAGCAACTATATTTTCTAAGATAGACTTAAGGTCGGGTTACCATAAAGTACGAATAAAAGATGAGGATATCTTTAAAACAACATTTAGGATCCGCTACGGTCACTATGAGTTTGTCATAATGCCTTTTGGGTTGAGAAACGCACCTACTGCATTCACGTGTTTAATGAACAACATCCTAAGTAACTACCTAGATAATTTTGTGGTTGTCTTCATCGATGACATATTAATATAATCTAAGAATGAACAAGAACATAAAGAACATTTAAGAATAGTTTTGCAAGTACTAATAGAACAACAACTTTATGCAAATTTTAGTAAATGTGATTTCTTTAAAGATAAGATTTAGTACCTCGGACACGTAGTGTCATGGGATGGAATCTCATTTTCCAGAAAAAATAAAAGCCATCATGGAATCATGGAATGACTGGTTCCTAAGAACGTAACTAACATCGGATCATTTATGGGGGTTATCGGGTACTACCAGAAGTTCATCAAAGGCTTCTCTAAGATTTCCTACCCCATAACTTCATTACAAAAGAAAGTTAAAAAGCTTGAATGGACTGAAAAATGCATGGAAAGCTTTAACAAACTAAAACACCTATTAACTACAGCCCCAATTCTAAAGATTGCTGATCGATTCAAGGATTTCGTCATATGTACCGATGCATGCAATGACGGACTAGGAGAAGTTTTATTACAATAAAACTATGTTGTGGCATATGAATCCAGAAAATTAAAAGAACATGAGAAAAACTATGCAATACATGATTTAGAACTTGCTGCCATAATTCACGCCTTAAAAATGTGGCAACATTAGCTAATTGGAAGGAAATTTCTACTTATGTCAGATAACATAAGCCTTAAATATTTATTTGACCAACAAAATTTAAATGCAAGAAAGGCCAGATGGATGTTCTTTTTAAGCGAATATTATTTTGAAATCAAACTTATAAAAGGGAAAGAAAATAAAGTGGCAGATGCTCTAAGTCATCATGCAAATTTATTGTTTGTGAGTAGCCGTTATGTATCTGATCCGGAAAATCAGATTCTAAGCGCTAAAAATTATGATAGAGAATATCATATTTTGAAACAAAAGACTGCTAAAAATGAACAAATTCAAGTAAAAATAGATTTCATCTTAAACAAACAAGGGTTGTTGCTACATAAAAACAGGTTGTACATACCAAATATAACATAAATTAAACTTACTGTCATGGATGAGCTACATAAAAGACCATATCCAGGGCATCATGGATACCAAAAAATGATCACTATGATCAGAAATGATTTCTTTTGGCCAAATATGAAGAAAGAAGTGATAGAATACTTAGCTCATTGTCTTGAATGCCAACAATTTAAGGCATAACATCAACATCCCACATGATTGTTGTAGCCACTACCCATTCTGAAATGGAAGTGGGAAATAATTAGTATGGATTTTATAACAGGCCTACCAAAGAATTTTTGGCAACATGATTCAATCACGGTCGTAGTCGACAAATTAAATAAGGATGCTCATTTTATTCAAGTTAAATCTACCTATAAAGTTGTTAACATTGCAGATATTTTCATGAAAGAGATATTCATGCTACACAGTGTATCGAAAGTAATAGTCTCGAATAGAGACAAAAAATTTACAGGTAACTTCTGGAAAGCCTTGTTTAAAGGTTTGGTAACATAGTTAAATTTTAGTATTGCATATCATCCACAAATGGATGGGTAGACTGAAAGAGTAAATAAGTTCTTAGAAGACATGCTAAGGATGTATGGCATGGAAAAACCACGTAAGTGGGAAGACTACCTACACTTAGTGTAATTTGTTGTTAAGAACCCGTGTCAACCCTCCTCTTTATTTTGTTAGTATATTTTGTCGGGCACATATGACTTGTAAGTCATCCCATTAGTATGTGTATTATCCCACATTCATGGGGAGTAAGTAATAGTTGTTAAGTAATCTAGTTATTATGTTGCATTATCCGACATTCATGGGGAGTAATAGTTGTTTAGATTAGACTTAGTATATAAGTATCTGTTGAGGCTAATGAAGGCATCAAAGAGTTATTTTGTATTGAGCTTTCTCAAAGGAGTTTTTCCCCTCGAAGTGGTATGCTATTAATAAAACCTATTATGTGACCCATTATTTCTATTATATCATGCATTCTCATTGTTTATTGCATGAGGTTCTTCACATTTGCATATAATAATAATTTTCAAGTTTCTGCAGGTATGAGTCCGCTTGAAATATTATATGGGCGTAAGTGTAATACTCCAATATCATGGATAGACGTAGTTGATAGATTAATGTTAGGACTCAATTTATTAAAAGATATGGAACTAACAGTGAAACAGGTACAACAAAATTTGAAGGCTGCCTAAGACAGGAAGAAACGTTATGCTGATTTAAAAAGAAATCCTAGAGAGTTACAGGTGGGTGATCATGTGTATATAAAGGTAAATCCCAAGAAAATTTCCTTGAGACTAGGTAAGTATTCAAAATTGGCACCTAGGTATTGCGGGCCATTTGAAATTCTAGCTAAAGTAGGGTCGGTTGTGTACTAGTTATCCCTACCATCTGATATTAAAGTACATAATGTGTTTCACATTTCTATATTGAAAATATATATTCATGATGATTCTCATGTGATTTATTGGAATGTAATCTAGGTGGAACTCGAAGGAGATTTCCAAGTGAGGTCGGAGCGCATTCGATACTCCGGAACCGTACCATTAGACAAGTCAAGGTGCAATGCAAGAACCTTAGTCCGGAAGAAGCTACTTGGGGGCTCGAAAGTAATATTCGGGAGGCATATCCACACTTATTCCAAGAAGATGAAATGGAAGAATAGAAAAAAAGTTATAACACCAAGGATGGCGTTATATTTTAATGGGAGGTATATGTAATACCCATGAATTAATAATTGTTATTAATTCTGCTGGAAAAATACTTTATTTATTATTTTTTTATTTTTATTATTTTTGATAAAAAAGTCGAGAATAAAAATTTTGTAATAAAAACATTTTTATTTAATAAAATATGTTGAGGGGAGGGGGGGGGGAGGTGGGGCGGGAGAATGGATATAGCTGTTGAAGAGCATTTGCTGGCCCACAAGAGGAAAATAAAAGTGGTAGAAGCCACTGAGTGAGAACTGAGGCTGCAGGAGGCATCATCACAACAAATCAGGTCGCAACTCCTAGTTGAGTGCTAAAGAGCAGAATGATCACAAATGACCAAGTCCTAGGAGAATTACTATAAATTAGTATGTCCATGAGCAACAGGAGGCTAGAATTGGATGGGGATTAATATCAGTGAAATGCAAGAGATGGTGCATTGAAGGATTTTTCTCTTTTGGTTCAGCGAACAAGATCGGGGGTTTTGCAGCAAGTAATTTGGATGCTCTGGGAGTTGGTTGGGAGGAACAACTTCTCCACTTTTGTTTTCCCAGCGTTTCATACTTTATGTTTTTAAATGTTGTAGAATATGTTTAAATCCTAGATCTGAAGTAGATTAATGTAAATTCTAGTTTGTTTCCAATTAGCTTACCGATGTTATACTTGTATCATGTACCTAATGGAATGAAATCGTCTATTTCTAAATCTATATAAATATGTATAGCATATTCCTGAATTCGATTGTATATTTCATGTTTGTATTGTGTTCCTAAATATTTTCTTAATATGGAATTATCTAATTAAATTGTCAATTGAATCTATGATTCCTGCTTATAGTATATACATGCATTATTCCATGTAAACGAATGGAATCCATTTTACAGAGTATTCATCCAAATTTCCTACACGAATAGACATTATCATATTTTAATCTATTATTAACTATAGTATTTAGTATATTTATAGAAAAAATTCATTTAAATAATATTAATAATATTATAACTCATAATAACTAAGTTAAAGTATTTAGTATCGAATAAAATCTATATAGGAATAAGCAATGTTGTTATTTTAAGCACTTGCATAACAATACTTTAATTACCCTATACAGATCCCTTAATCTACTTGGGTATCCTAACAATTAAACCCTAATTACATTACTGTTCTCATCCACCGGAATAATCAAATTAACGCTAATTTAGGATCTAACAAGTATTATAATGAAATCATGGATGCAAGATTACAAACAAATCCCATCAAATCGTAATTTCAATTAAATAAGAAACAATTATAGACTAAACCATACGGAGATCGTGGGATCATTTAACCTCATAGTAATTACAGAATGGTGAGAAAAAACAAACGAATCGAATACCCATTGTTTAAACATCTTCAAAATATGCACAGTATAACAAGAATACCAAATCACAATTTTACTTCAAGCTATCATCGACCTAGAGCATCATGTTAATAAACATAACTAAGACCATATTTTGTAGGGTCGTAAGTCGAAATCATGGCTACCCTAGTTTTTACAGAGGCAGAGCCTTGATCTAATGCGCCAGATTACAATACATTACAGAGATCGTGGGATCGAGTCCTGCAAAGGTATTTATTTAAACACATAAAACTAAAATAAACACATACAGAATCGCAGGTGTAAACCATTATCTTTATTATAGAATTAAAACACATAAGATGGCTATAAGCCCATGTCAAATTGTTGCCATTACCTACAACCAACGATTTATATTGTTTTACATAGTCACAGACCCTATGGGGATCACAATATAACTAGCTTAAGAAAATTGTTAAGATGGTCGTAATCCTATCCAATAGCTAGCTGCCATCACAACATGTATTATATATACAGAGATTATAAAAGAGAACAAAGGAAATGCATTTTTTTCTATGGCCGTAAGACCATCCACGATGGAAGCTGAAGGATTAAACATAACCAACATAAATAATTGCACACAGTAAAATAATGAAGCGTCATCGAATTAATACCCAGCTGAATTCTACTTTCATTTCATTTAAACCATCACAATAATATATTAAAATATGTATTTACAGAGTGGATATAAGACCATCATTGATGGCTTCCATAATTGTAATCACCTGCATTATAAACTATATGGGAATAAGACCCGTCGAGGGCACCCCAAACCCTACCAGGGTCTTAAGTAAACTAAAGTATTTCATTACATTACAGTTCCAAGTAATATCTATAAGCCAAAACAACCCGAAAAGGGTTTTTAAACACAACCATTTACTAGTTTAAACCAACGAAAACCAGTTATCTTAATCATTGCGGCCATGAAGAAGCCCCCATGACCTCTGCCCAACGATACCTACAACAAAATTTAGTTGGGTCAGCATGGATACTGCAAGTTAAAATAATTTTTTAAACCGAAACCAAATTTTGAAACAGGTTTGAGTGCAGACTTACCCAGGCGTTTGGAAATGCGAACCTGGGAGGAGGTGACCATGTTGCATTCCTCTCTGTGTCAAAACCTGCAACTAAACTTGATTTACAATCAATACATTGTATTTATCTTTTAAAAACTAGAATAAAACTTACAACGTTTTGAATTCTTACCTTGTGTTTAGCAATGAGGGCTAAGGGTCGGTTCCTCCAAGCACCCTTATCCCTCCACACTCTGCATACACCAATGGCATATCAACAAAATGAAGAAATTAAACTACTGAATAAACATCTTAAATTGCATAAAGAAGTTATCAGTTACTCTTAACTTGGGAGTATACTATTCATGCATTTGGAAGCATCAGTCGGGCGTTGGAACTGTGGTGTGGTTGGCAACACCTCAAGGTAGACAGTAAAGCATTTTTTACGACCGAGGAACTAGAAAAATGCCATTAACCCCGTGAAAAACAAATTTGGGACAACACAGAGCAGATCTTGGATCTGGATCGGCCTCCAACAAGTAAAAACAACTCATATGTGAAACTCGGATAGTGTAAAGGCTCCTTTAAAAACCCTATCGAACTTTAACAATCCAACCATTTAGGTGTAGGGTAGGGATTAAATCCCGTACTACCTTGTGGTCTTGTCTTCGCTACCAAATCGCAACTAGAACATGTTTATATGTCAACCGGAGGTACAAATTTAATTGGATGGCTGAAATCATTACAAATCAAATCATTGCGAATCCAACCATGGATATCGTTTAATGGCCAAATATATAACCTATGACTTGGATCTTTGGATTATAGCACATATTATGTTATAAACAAACCTCATAACATGTAAATCAACCTTTCATCGAAACTACACCATGCATCATGTTCGCATATGCTAGAACCTTCATGGAGTTGGTTTTGGAACATAATGCCATCGTGGGTTATGGCTAGATCCATACCTCTCCCATGGTAAAATATAACATGTGTTTAATACAAATGCTTATACCTTAGCATTAGGTTAGGCTAAGGTATTGGGGAAGGTTTTAATCAAAACATAGAACTAGGAATAAAAACATTAAACCATATAATCATGTTAAAACCATATTGGATGCATAATATAGGTTATGCATTATAAGCTGTAAACCATGGCTAAAATAATATGAGATAATATTTACTCATGCACTTCAAGGATTGTAAAGAGATGCATCAAAACCAACACATGTAGGGTCAGGACAACCATATAGTATGTCAAACCCTCAATTTTATTAATATTAAGAGGTTGTCGTATGGAGGACCATACACTTACAAACCCTAAGCCTTTTAGGCTTGGGGGAAGTTCTTTACATACATAGTGTAAACTTTGTTAAGGCCAAAACCATGAAAGTATAAGATAAATCAATAATGTCCAGGTAAACAAAGTGCACCACCTACGTGAACATGTCTAAAGGTTCTAGAAGGAACTAGCCATCGTAGGCATCAAGAAACCTGTCATAACTAGTAGGGAAAATATATTAAAACCAGAAGCACCAAAACATAGGATTCTGCTAAATAAGTGTAAAAGTAATGCACACAAATATTTTTTATTTATGATTTTTAGGTGTGGTACATAATGGTATTAGAGCATAGTTACAGCACTAGGTCCGAATTGACTTAGCACTAGAACTGCTACAGAAAATAGAAAACTAACTTATATTTTGTTTTGCTTAAATTCTCTTACAAACATCAAAGAGAAGCGCAACTATATTTTGCATGAAACATGTCAGATGTAGAGATGTCTGTAGAAGAGGAACAACACCCAAAAAATCCTTTAAATAACGAAGAGGGTAACTTAAGGGGTGGAGAAATTTGGGTAGACTTAAAAGATAGTCAGGATAATAAATATGATTAAAACGAATTGTCAAAGAGTTGAGATTTGAATTAAGGGAAGTTAAAGGAGATAATGAGCGAATTCTAAAGGCTTGGGAAGAACTAAATGCTATTATGTTGGATAAGATTCATAACGATGAGAACGACAAGAATAAAAGGAATCTAAAGAAGAAATGCATAAAACTGCACCTCACAAACGTAAGGAAAGAAATATGGAATTTTCTAGTCATAAACCTGACACTTTAAGTGAATATTTAGTTAAACATCACAAAAAACAACACGAGTCAAGCGAAACTAGTGATGATAACAAAAAGAAAAGGAAATACATACCCTATGAGGAATCTCTTGAGAGTTTAAGAAAATTAAACCACCCATGTTTAATGGGGAAATTGAGAAGGGAGAAGAGGAAGAAGCCTGGTTGTTCAGAATGAAAAAGTATTTTAAGATATACAAGTACTTTGATGAATTAAAGGCTAAAATGGCCATCTATAATCTGACTAGAAAAGCATATATATGGTGGAAAGACATAAAGAAGGTTAAAGGGATAAAAGAGAGATATGTAACTTGGAAAACATTTAAAGAACTCTTTAAAAGAAAGTACATATACGAACAATATTATGAAGAAAAGGAAAAAGAATTTTATGAACTAAGGCTAGGAGACATGATGATGAAAGAGATCTGTGGTAAGTTTTTAAGTCTGCTTTTTTATGTTCTTTATATAATTGATGAGAAACCTAAAATACAATGACTACTTAGTTTTTTTACCATCATGTTCAAATAACGGATTCAGTATGACAATCCGAAGATGCTAGAGGAACTGATGAGCAAGGAAAACTTCTGTTATGACCAAAACAAGAATAAAAGGGAAAATGTACTAGCTTGGAAAATAAAAAGTCAAATATTTTTTATCCTAGAAAGAAGCAGAATAAGTTCCATAAAAACACAGGAAATAACTATAGGGGATGTCAGGGTAATAAATACAAAGGCTTTAAACCCCAAAACTATCCAGTAAAAGAACCTTCAACTGTTCTTAATAAAAAAACAAGAGAAAAAAAGAACCTTTAAAATGTTGGGAGTATGGAGGGCCACACTAATTTAAATACTGTCCAGTAAGGAAAAAGAATTTTAATGTTTATTCTATCCAAGAAGTAGTTATAGTCGAGGACATGGCAAGGAGCATGCCTAGAATCTGCGCTGCATTGGAAAACTGGAAAGCAGACCACCAGACATTTATGGTCGAAATTGAAGGTATGATAAACAATCAACCTATTTCTATTTTAATCGATCCAGCTGCAAGCCTACGTTATATATCACCTAGAATAGTTGAATTATGCAATTTGGTACCAAAAAAGTTTGATAAGTCATGGCTAGTACAGTTAGCCACCTGTACAAAACGGAAGGTTACTAGTCTTGTTAGAAATTGTAAATTGCCAATGAATGATTTCCTTACACATTTTAATGTAAATATTATGCCTTTAGGATCCTATGATTTATTAATAGGAATGGATTGGATAAAGGAACAAAAATTTGTGTTAAACTGTTTTGATAAAACCTTTACATGTATTGACGATAACAAAGATAATAAAAAAGTAAAATGGATCCCTAGGAACGTGAAAATCAGGGAAATATCTGCGTTACAAATGAAAAGATCAGTAATAAAAGGATGTAAGGTGTTTGTTTTCTATATAATTAATAATAATGAAAACAATAACAAACTTAAACTAGAAGACATACCAGTCTTGAAGGAGTTTGAAGACATCTTTCCAGAAGAATTCCTCGGACTTCCTCCAAAAAGGGACATTGAATTCACGATCGATATGATACCCAAAGTGGTACTAGTATTGAAAGCTCCATATCGAATGAATATAATTGAACTTACAGATCTGAAATCACAACTACAAGAAATAATCAATAAAAAGTATATTCGACCTAGTGTCTCTCCCTAGGGAGCACTGGTCTTGTTTGTGGAAAAGAAGGATGGGACATTAATATTATGTATAGACTACCAACAATTAAATAAAATGACCATTAATAATCGTTACCCATTCCCCCATATAGATTATTTATTCGATCAATTCCATGGAGAAACTATCTTTTTGAAGTCAAACTTAAGGTCATGTTACCATCAAGTATGAATAAAAGATGAGGATATCTTTATAACAACATTCAGGACCCGCTACGGTCACTATGAGTTTTTTGTAATTCCTTTTGGATTGAGAAACACACATGTTGCATTCATGTTTTTAGTGAACACCATTCTAAGTAAATACCTAGACAAGTTTGTGGTTGTCTTCATTGACGACATATTAATATACTCTAATAATGAACAAGAACATAAAGAACATTTAAGAATAGTTTTGCAAGTACTAAGAGAACAACAAATTTATGCAAAATTCAGTAAATGTGATTTTTTAAAAGATAAGATTTAGTACCTCAGACACATAGTGTCCAAGGATGGAATCTCAGTTGATCCACACAAAATAAAGGCCATCATGGAATGGTCGATTCCGAAGAATGTAACTGACATCAGATCATTTATGGGGATTATTGGGTACTATCGTAAGTTCATTGAAGGCTTCTCTAAGATTGAATACCCCATAACTTCATTACAAAAGAAAGATAAAAAGTTTGAATGGACTGAAAAATGGAAGGAAATATTTAACAAACTAAAACACATATTAACTATCAACCCAATTCTAAAGATTGCTAATCTAGTCAAGGATTTTGTCGTATGTACCGACTCTTGAAATGAAGTACTGGGTGGATTTTTATTACAAGAAAACTATGTTGTGGCATATGAATCCAGGAAATTAAAAGAACATGAGAAAAAATATGCAACACATGATTTAGAACTTGCTTCCATAATTCACGCCTTAAAAATGTGACGAAGTTACTTGATTGGAAGGAAGTTTCTACTTATGTCAGATAACATAAGCCTTAAATATTTATTTGACCAACAAAATTTGAATGCAAGACAGGGAAGATGACCACCCTTTTCAAGAGAATATGATTTCGAAATCAAACATATAAATGGGAAAGAAAATAAAATGGAAAACACTCTAAGGCATCGTGCAAATTTACTGTTTGCAAGCAACAACTATGAATATGATCTGGAAAATCATATTCTAAGCGCTGAAAAATTATGATAGAGAATATCAGATCTTGAAAGAAACGATTTTTAAAATTGAATAAAATCAAGTAAAAACATATTTCATCCTAAACAAACAAGCAATGTCGTTGCATAAAAACAGGTTGTACATACCAAACATAGAAGAAATTAAAATTACAGTCATGGATGAGATACATAAAAGACCATATTCAGGGAATCCTAGATACCATAAAATGATCATTATGATCAAAAAGGATTTCTTTTGGAAAAATATGAAGAAAGAAGTGGTAGAATACTTAGCACATTGTCTTGAATGCTATCAAGTTAAGGTAGAACATCAACTTCCCGTAGGATTGTTGCAGACACTACCCATTCTGGAATCGAAGTGGGAAATAATTAGTATGGATTTTATAAAAATCCTACCAAAGAATTTCCGACAACACGATTCAATCATGGTCATAGTCTACAAATTAAGTAATACTGCTCATTTTATTCCAGTTAAATATACCTATAAATTTTTCATATATTTTTATGAAAGAGATATTCAGTCTACACAGTGCACCGAAAGTAATAGTCTCGGATAGAGACGCAAAATTTACAGGTCACTTCTGGAAATCCTTGTTTAAAGGTTTGGGAACACAGTTAAATTTCAGTATTGCATATCATCCAGAAATGAATGGGAAAACTGAAAAAGTAAATCAAGTCTTAGAATACATGCTAAGGATGTATGTCATGGACAAACCAAGTAAGTGAGAAGACTACCTACACTTAGTGGAATTTGCACATAATAATAATTTTCAAGTTTCTGCAGGTATGAGTCCGTTTGAAAAATTGTATGGGAGAAACTGTAATAATATAATCTCATGGAGCATCCCAGTTGATATATTAATGTTAGGACCTGATTTATTAAAAGATACGAAACTAACTGTGAAAGAGGTACAACAAAATTTGAAGGCTTCCCAAGACAGGTAGAAACGTTATGCTGATTTAAAAAGAACTCCTAGAGAGTTCCAGGTGGGTGATCATGTGTATATAAAGGTAAATCTGAAGAAAAGTTCCTTAATACTGGGAAAGTATTCAAAATTGGCACCCATGTATTGCGGACCATTTGAAATTCTAGCTAAAGTATGGTTGGTTGCGTACCATTTATCTGTACCACCCAATATTAAAGTACATAATGTGTTTCACGTTTCTATATTGAAAAAATATGATCATGATGATTCTCATGTTATTGATTGGAATATGATACAGGTGGAACCCGAAGGAGAGTTCCAAGTGGGCCGAAGCCCATTCTAGACAGGAGAGAAATTTTACTTTGAAACTGTACCATCGGACAAGTCAAGGTGCAATGGAAGCACCTTAGTCCAGAAGAAGCTACCTGGGAGCTGGAGAGTAATATCCGAGAGGCATATCCAGAATTATTCCAAGAGGATGAAATGGAAGAATAAAAAAAAAGTTATAACGCTGAGGGGGAGGTGTATGTAATACCCCTAAATTAATAATTGTTATTAAATATGCTGGAAAAATACTTTATTTATTATTTTATTATTTTTATTATTTTGGACAGAAAAGTCCAGAATAAAACATTTCATAATAAAACCATTTTTATTTAATTAATAAGTTGAAGGGTGGAAAAAATGGATATAGCTGTTGAAGAGCGTTTGCTGAACCACAAGAGGAAAAGAAAAGTGGTAGAATTCACTGAGTGAGAACTCAAGATCCAGGAGGCATCATCCCAAAACATCAAGTCACAACTCCTAGTTGAGTGCTGAAGAGAATGAGTCTCATAAATGACCAAGCCCTAGGAAAAATACTATAAATTAGTATATCCATGAGCAGCGGGAGGCTAGAATTGGAAAGGTATTAACATATGTGAAATGCAAGATATGGCACATTGAATGTTTTTTCTCTTGTGGTTCAGTGAATAGGATCGAGGGTTTTGGAGCAAGTAACTTGGATGCTCTAGGAGTTTGTTGGGATGAACAACTTCTACACTTTTGTTTTCCTAGTGTTTCATACTTTATGTTTTTAAATGCTTTAGAACATGTTTAAACCATAGATCTGAAGTAGATTAATGTAAATTATAGTTTGTTTCCAATTAGCTTACTGATGTTATACTTGTATATTGTACCTAATGGAATGAAATCATCTATTACTAAATATGTATAAATTTGTCTAGCATATTCATACATTCGAATGTATATTTTCAATTTGTATCGTGTTCCTATTAATCTGCAACTACGGAATTAAATTTTCAACTGAATCTATGATTCCTTCTTATAGTACACATCTGCATTATTCCATGTAAGTGAATGGAATCCGTTTTACATAGTATTCATCCAACTTTCCTATGCGAATTAACAGTATCATATTTTAATATATTATTACCTGTGGTTTTTAGTATATTTATAGACATAATTAATCTAAATAATATTTATAGTATTATAACTCATAATGACTAAGTTGAATATTTAGTATCGAATAAGATCTATATAGGAAGAGGCAATGTTGCTATCTTAATAACTTACATAACAATACTTTAATTACCCTATACATATCCCTTAATATACTTGGGTATCCTAGCAATTAACCCCTAATTACATTACTATTCTCATCCACCTGAATGATCAAATTAACGCTAATTTAGGATATAACAAGCATTAAAATGAAATCATGGTTGCAAGAGTACAAAAAATTCCCATCAAATCGTAAGTTAAATTTACGGATATCGTGGGATCCTTTCACCTCATAGCACAACAAAATTTGAGACTGAAATTCGACAAATGTATTGTCTGAAATTTGACAGACACATGTCTATTTTTTGACAACACCAATTGTTTTTGTCATTGGTGGAACTTTGTTGGCTATTCGACTACTTTACCAACCCCGTCAAAATTTTGACAGAGCTTCATCCTATACCAGAGAAGTTTTATATCAATATTTTGTCGAATTTTTGACATCCCTAGTCATTGATTTTTTGACCTTAGTCCCCTGTCGAAATGTCGAAGGCCTTACATCTTATATCGGGTAAGTTCTTACATCTTTGGGTGTCGAATGTGTGATGGAAAATCGTCGAATTTACGACCTCCCGAATGAAATTGTCATCGGATGTAAGCCGTCAGATGCATGACATTGTCATCGGATATCAATGCTGGGAGTCGGATATCCGATGGATAGTTACTATCGAAATTGTAGCAGAATCGTTGAATTGGAAGGATATCAGACAACAACTACCTCTCCTTGGCTATCGGATAACAGATGATCAAGTATAAATTAATAAAAAAAGTAACCCTTTCAATTTTTGACATGGTATTTTCATCTTTCTAGCATATATACATGGCTATAAAACACATATTGCAGGTCTGTTATAGCCTGAAGAGGTCTGTTATATCTTGGTATTACCTTCACCATAAGTGTGGTCTAGAATAAGGAAGCACATAAACTGACTAAATAAAGGCTAGACCCAAATAATTGCATTCCCATTAAATCATTTCACATATTTCTTCATATGAAAACATGGATGATTATTTTAATCTTCCTATAACTCATTTTTATGTTGCACATTCACAACTATAAAAGAAACCATAACATTTTATGAAATTTATCTTATCAATTCAAATCATTGTAAAAAATCAAGAAATACTACATAGAACAATTAACAAATCTAAAATGTAAAGAGTGAATACCATGGTTTTTTGCATCAAGGGAATCACAGGTAATAGTTGTTGTGACTATTTCAGATCCACCACCTCCATCCATTGAACCTTAGTAGATGGATCTAGTACAACAAAAGAGTAAAAAATATCTTTAAAAACTAGCAAAGGTTATGCAACACAACTTATAGATCAAAGGAACATAAATAGATTTATAAATACAACGGTGTGTGAGGTCATGGATTGGTTTATCAACAATTCCTCAGTCATATTAATTCCAATTGTATAAAAAATACCATTCCCTTTAGAGGAAACCAAAATTCTTGGGGAAATTTTTTTATTTGTTGTAGATGGGCCATTGTCTAGTGATACAAAAACATTTGGAACTGTAGCATATACTAAAGCATATTTTCATCCATCAATAGAAGAAACCCCACTTACTAGTGTGCATGGCCTTCCAATAGACCCTTGTCCTTTCCAAACTAGGATTTAACTTGTGTTCATCCCAACGACATTTTCCATGTTCAATTAAATGATACATTTGCATGTTACTCACAATAACACCCCATACAAGAGGATAAATTGTAATGGTTCATATATAATTTTCAAATCTATTTTATCCACTCCTAGAAATATTATTCGATATTACAAGTTGGGAGAGACTTAGAGTTGAATCAATTTCAAACCTACTAGTGGGTCCTGGATTAGACCACCTTTTAACAATATTATATTGTTCATTGCATTTTGTTTTACCATTTCCACTAACTTCCCCCAAATACTTGCAAAGATAAATCCACCCTTAAGTGCTTGGATATCATATACAGAAGCAAAAAGACCCAGGTCTTTGCAATAAATTTAAGTATTCAACAGAGTAAGTAAGCTTTCTTAGATTTTCTATAGCATAATTTAAAGGGATTTCCATCTAAATATAAGTTGTATTCAACAGTAATTTGAGAAAGGACTTTTTTAGTACTCACTTCAACACACTGAACAACACTTAAGGAATATGATGGCTAAATATACTTTTGTGGACTATTTTCACCTTCCAGCAGATGTGGAAAGGGAATGCTGGCATTTGTATTCTATTGAGGAAGTGTGTCCACCTTTAAGGTACCCCATCCATCATAGTGTGTCATGTTTAGAATAACCACCCTTGGAGAGGGTTTTTTCCATCTTTATGAACCCTATTTATGGAAGAGTTTGGGAAGGATGATTCAACCTTGGAGAGGTTTTGTGCCCATAAGCATTTTTATAACTCAAAACAATTATGAGAAGTCTTAGACTTGTGCATATTTATGTGTTTGAAGGTACAAAAAAACATTGATATATTTGGACCTATGCAACACAAACTATATGCAACCATTCATAATTTCATTTCATTTAAATGCACGCTCAATGTTGCAACAATTGGAACTAATTTGGTTGTTTCTATTTAATTTTATATAATGAAATATGATTAAAATTTTGGGAGAAGCGATAAGAATTATTCAATGAATGCCAAGATTGATGCTTAGTCTCAGAACCAAGGTTTTGGGTACAGGGAGCTAGAAATATATATGTTTTGAATCTGTACAAATCTCTAATTAATAGTTGGAGTTTGAGCTGCGATCCTTGTGTTGGAGTCCCTCTTAATACAAGTCGAATTTCAGACTCCAAAATTACAAGAGAGATACAAATCAAATTCACCAGGGGTTTCTCAATTCATGAGATTGAGGTTACAATTAGAAATTTAAATTCACATATGTATAATCAGGTCCACATTCTTGATTTCTAGCAAAGATAATTGTTTGATAAGTAATGTTGATCCACAATGTTCCATATGTATAATCAGGCCACATTCTTGATTCCCAACAAAGATAAGTGTTTGATAAGTGTTGGGAAGAGGACCATCATAACTTGGGCCTATTTGGGACCATCACTTTAGTGGGAATACAACTAAATCTCTCAAGTTTCAAATACTAGATAAATGAGTAGAAGCGAAAAGAATCAAAGAAACAACATATAATAATTTTTCATGTTTTCTCAGAGGCAATGTACACTATACATACTAACTCATATATGCGCAAAAAATTATATTAACAAAGATTGTCTATCATGATAGATTCCTAGAATTACATCTAGGTTTACCTGATGCCTAGATGACGGTCTGGTCTGATCAATAGCTGGGTACTTTCCCCTATCATCCACCTGCAAAAAAAGTATACAACATTATCATAATGAACGCAATCGTAAAAATGAAAAAATACATAACAAAATAAAAATTATGCTACATGTTTTATATGTGTACAATTTTGAAGTATTTAAAATGTAGAATTACATTTAGGTTTACCTATTTCCCCGAGGCTCCAATCATCTAATCAACAGCTCGGCACTTTCTCTGATCATCAACCTGCAAAAAAAGTAGACAACATTATCATAATGAACGCAAACATAAAAACAGAAAAATGCATAACAAAATATACATTATGCTACACGTTATACATGTGTACAATTTTAAAGTATTTAAAATGTAGAATTACTTTCATGTTTACATGTTTCCCTAAGGTTGCATTCGTCTGATCAATTTCCAGGTGGCTTCCCCGATCAACAATCTGCATGAAAAATATATAAGATTATATAAACGAATTGAATATACTATTGAAAAACATAACAACAGATCTGTTTTTCCATCCTAAATTTTTACAATGGAAATATCGATGTATACTTGTCATCTTAAGGTAGGTCTACTAACATCTACTATGAGGGAGGTGCCCCTGACAGAACCCTACATTAAAAACATACTAAAAATTACCTAACAAAACCAAAATACTCACTAAAACAATTTAAAAACATAACAGTTTAATGTATACCTGTTTCCTCACGGATTGCGTACTCCTCTCACCTGCTACTTGGGTGATGCGCCCCCCATCAACTCCCTGTGAAGTCAACATAGGAAATTTAATAAAAAATTATAATTATCTGATAACAAAAACTCTTAAAGATGTTAAAATAATTAGTAAAAGGTTGTGTAAATTGTTGGATGTACCACATCCATACTAATAGTGTTTGTATCTACTCGATTCAAATTGTAGTTAATAAGCATAGCTTTCCCAACAACTATTGATTTAATGGAACATACAAAGACACAGTTTCCTTCACGTGCCTCAAATATGAAATTGGTTTTCTTAAGTGTAGACCGTAGTTGTGTACTGTTTATAAACCCTGCAATATTCCTAGTTATTTTTGGCCTTCTGTCAATGTACAACATTGCTCCTTTATTTTGATATTTGTCTTTCAGTTATAAATAATTTTCTGACAACCCATATCTACTCATACTTTGTGTATATTGGACCAGGCGCATCCAATCATTGTAGTTGTAAAAGGGTCCAACATACTCCATCAATTCTGTACATCTGCCGTATCCGACCTTTATGTCATCCATGAAAAACAACCCCAATCCATGTAATGACGATGGTGCAATTCTATATATCCTCTCATTCACACAAAAATCAGTGTTGAATTTAGGAATATCCCTAGGTACCCATTGTTTCACTAGGTGTTTGTACCTTAAGGGCACCTCGATGTCTCCTATTGTCTCATCATCATAGAAACATGTTCCCCTCGTCTGAGAAAAAATTCCCTGCATTTATTGAATTTTATTCTTATCTTCTGACATCTAGTTGATCTAGCCCTTGTAGACATACTGGGTGTCTCACTTTCCTCTAACCTTTCCAAAATCCCCTCGCTGGAGGAAGATAGGTCTAACAAATACCTGTTTGGTTATTTCTCCACCATGGTCGATTTTTTTTTGGCAAATAATAGAAAAATAACAGCAAAAACTTGGAAAGAGTTATAAGCATGACATAATAGTGATATCATTATCATGAATAATATCAATAAATCCCTGGTATAACAGTTCATCACATAGTCCTTTAACACGATATAGATATCAAGTCGTTTTATAGAAAATTCTTCATCCAATTTATCTCAAAATACAAACTATGTTTTTTACAAAATTCTTAGGTGTACCTTTTTTAATTTATTTTGTTTCCTCACCCAAAAATATTAAAGACCCAGTTTACGGATCTCAATATATCTAATAAAATCATTTGCAAATATTTTGTAACTTCAGAAGAAAAAGAGGTGTTCCTTGATATTCAATAGTGAATCAAAGGTAACTTTTACATAGTCCTGACAATAAGTCATTCCAGACACGGGTGGAGATCATAAGTATAAAAAATTTTCCCAAGGGGAGGGATGGAACCCATAACTCCTATTATACAAAATATTTTGAACAAAATGCTACTAGAACCCATAATTCCTCCAAACCATTAAAATTTTGAATTTTTTCTAAGACTCTTGCATGACCAACCCCTTATGAGTCTTTAAGCTTCATTAATCACCAAAATTTTGAATATGTAGATTATGTTCTAACATCAACAATGGATTTACATTGTAATAACAGTTCTGATATCATAACATCAAAAGTGAATTTTCGTAAATGAAATAGACCATGAACTTCTAAAAAAACATCAACTCCAAGTTCACAATTCCTTACAAATGTCCTTTCTTTTCATTTTCTAAGGATAAATCGTACATCCATATCTTTGTGTTTCGTCCAAACTATATTTAGCACCACTAGAATAATGGGAGATGGTTGTTCCCTACAGTAACTTTTTCTAAACACTTGAACATCAACCATCTAGTTCTATAGAAAGACAATAGACACAGTTGAAAGCATATGAATATGTTTACTTCAAGTAAAGCTAGTCTTACTCGTTGGAAAAAAAACACATTACATGGAGGGAAGGAAGGCATGACGCAATTTCACAAAGAATTTTCCTAGTGATAAGTATCCACTATGGTTACCACCATGAGGTGACATTGGGGAAAAATTTCATGTTAATAATCTCACATAGATACAATGCAAAAGTAGTTCCCCATAACCTAATTTGGTCTTAGAAAGTACTAATGAGTCCCAATGTTAAAAAAATGGTGTGAATTCATGTAGAACCGTTCATTTGGACTCACCTAGTGTATAAGACTTTCCCCATGCCAATGTTGCATAGTAGCTTCACCAATACTTTGTCAAAACTCTCATTTCCCAGGGAACCCTTCATAACTAAGGCACAATTAGAACATAGAAATCCTACCCAAGCTACAATTCCATTAGTGGTCTTTCTCAAGTAGTGATACTGATGAAGAAAGAGATCATAGGGTTTCCTAATGATTGGATTTGGGCATAAATAACAACACAAAATGTTAAATAAATGAACATATTTTTGTGCTTATGTTGTGATTCCTTCCCAGGTCCATATGATCAATACATGGAAACCATATCTCAACGTGATATTTAAAAAATACATAGTTGAAGGTGATTGGAGAAAGCCAAAAATAATATGACGAATGATATTTCCACTGATTATGATGCATGAGTATCAATACTATGTTTGAAGACCTTGTTTATTGGTCTATGTTATGAAGGGTTTATGATGCATGCAGATTCGAACAATGTTTGAAGACCTTGTTCATTAGGTTGCATTATGGAGGATCAATGGCTCGGCTACTATTGTTTCCAACTCTTGATTCCTATTTTCTCATTGAGCATTGTATTATGAGGCATCGCCACATATTTTGAGGCATGATGGCACATGTAGGTTGCTGTCACATTTTAGATCCTTCACCTACACAATTCCATCATATTTGTTCACTTTGAGGGGCATCTCACCTAATCCCTAGAACCAATTACATATGTGGAGGCATGCCACATCACTAGGATCGAAAGTTGTATGGGAATTTTTCATTCTTACACCACATATGATGTTACATTGCTAAATTGCATGGGTTGAGAGATTTGATGGGTGGAGTACTTGAGGAGAGGAGGCTCCTTTGACCACCAACTGTTCACATTTGTAGGAACTATTTGTATATTGAAGAGGTTATTTCACACACTTGTATTCACAAGTGATTATGTTTCTTTCAATGTTTAGTATTTACTGCATTGGAAATTGTTATGTTTATTAATTCATGTTTTGTTGATGCATTTATGCTCATCGTTTTCTATATCAGAATTTTTTATTGCTAAGAAGGATGGTATGTGTGAACACTTTAGGATTGTTGATCCCTGGTAGAAGGTTAACTACGAAAATTTTACTGGTCGGTTTGTATACACTGAGTCCCCATCTACAATCATGGTTTTAGACAACATGGTTTTGGAGACACAAGAGGGCTAGATTGATTGGTATCATACTGCACATGGAAATTGAGGATTGCCTGCATTTTCTATTACAAACAGATAAAACAAAAGGTGTTAGTAATTTGTTGAATACCAAATCACCGAAGCCTTACTCTACATCAATATCTTGTCCATAAAGTATCTTGAAAGCTTCTAAAAATTCCATCTCTCCTTATATACTAGAAATCCTACTAATAATGGTTCATTTAGAAGCATTTTCCAAAGGTATCCCACAAATGCAACTGATGGAACCTGATTTTAAGAGTGGTGGATTGGGTGAACCATGGAATAAGGGAAATAATAAAAATGAAAGGATGGAAGTAAGCAGTGGTAGAAAATCAAGGTAATAACATGAATATGGAAATTCTAGGATTGGTCATTGCACGTATTCCCAAAGTGCTCAATGTTTGGGCCTTGTTTGGAGGTGGCTTGATGGTTTTGCATGTCGGTCCATTCTATTGGCACATGGTTTTGGATTTTTTGATGCATATTTTGGAGGAGCATGACCAAAAACCCTATCACAACTAGAAGTGGATATCATTCGTGATAGAGGGACATCTAGGTAAGGAAAGCATGAATGACAGTACATTAGGGGTAGGAACAACTTTCATGGATATCATTCGTGGGAGAGAGAGGGGCTTGCTTGCTGCCAAGATAAAAAGAGGAGTTTCTAAATATTTCCCAGATAGATATTGATTGATGTCCAAAACATATACCGAGAGGGGTGGCCCAATATGTGTTGCATATAGGTGCTACACAGAGGGGTCGCAGTGAATGAACCTATCAGAAGATCAATTGAACCAGGATCTGGCTTAACGACCATATAAACGACATACTAAGCAGAATGCCCAAAACCCCTATCACAACATGCCCAAAAACCCTATCACAACATGCCCAAAAAAATGAGGTGATGCTTACCTATTGAGCCATGAGCTCCAAATGTGAATTGTGAGCTCCAAATGTGAACCTTTAGCTCCAAATGTGAACCGTGAGCTCCAAATGTGAACCGTGAGCTTGAAATGTCAACCTTTAGCTCCAAATCAAACTGTGAGCTCCAATTTTGAACCGTGGGCTCCAAATCCAAATCGTGAACAGTGAGCTGGAAATCCAAGTGATAACCCTGAGCTGCGAATGAAAATGTCAACTGTGAGCCAATCCAAATTGCCAAAATGATAACCCTGAGGTGTGAATCAAAATGTCAATCGAAAGCTACTCCAAAATGTCGAAATGATACACCAGAGCCGCGAAATTTCATAAAAATGTTCGAAATTGCATATAAATGTCCAAAACCTGAGCCGCGACAATCTGAGAAAGACAATGTGCACAAAGACAATGACAAATACAATGTGCACAAATAAGAAAATTGGTTCCAAATTTTATATTTCATTATACAATTTTTAACTTAGGTCATACAAAATATATGTATTGCCATAGTATTTTTAACTTAGGTATAGTATTTTTTATTATATGTATTGCCATATAATAAAATATTATTATAGTATATTTTATTATATGTATTGCCATAATAGTATTTTTTATTAGGTATAGTATTTTAAACTTTGGTATATGTATTTTTTATTATATGTATTTTTAACTTAGATATAGTATTTTTTATTATATGATGATGATGATGAAGATGGCGATGACCATGTAGATATAATATGAAATTATTAAGATGATGACGATGACGATGATGATGATGATGATGATGACGCTGATGATGTTGTTGTTGATGATGATGATGCTACTGCTGCTGTTGATGGGGATGATGATGGTGTTCATAGGATGACAATGATCCCTAATCCCTACAATATCACCTAATCCCTACAATGAAATGATGATGAAGAAGAAGAAGATGATGATGACGATGATACCAAATTGTTAATATAAATGATGATGATGATGACGATGATGATGATGATAATGAAGATGGCGATGACCATGTTGATATCATATGAAATGATGAAGATGACGACGACGACGATGATGATGATGACGCTGATGATGTTGTTGATGATGTCGATGATGGTGATGATGATTTTGTTGATGATGATGATGTAGATGAGGATTATGACGATCCCTAATCTCTACAATCTCACCTAATCCCTAAATGATGAAGAAGATGATGATTATGATGATGATGACGATGATACCAAATTGTTAACATACATGATGATGATGACGATGATACCAAATTGTTAACATACATGATGATGATGACGACACCGACGACGATGATGATGATGGCGATGACCATGTTGATATCATATGAAATGAGGAAGATGTTGACGATGACGATGATGATGATGAGGATGATGATGATGATGATGATGATGATGATGAGGATGATGAGGATGAATATGATGAGGATGATGATGTTGTTGATGTTGATGATGATGTTGATGATGTTGATGTTGATGATGATGACGATGACGAGGATGACGACGACGACAATGATGATGAAGATGGCAATGACCATGTTGATATAATATGAAACGATGAAGATGATGACGATGGCAATGATGATGATGATGATGACGTTGATGATGCTATTGATGACGATGATGATGTTAATGACGATGATGTTGATTATGTTGATGATGATGATGTTAATGAGGATGATGACGATCCCTAATCCCTATAATCTCACCTAATCCCTACAATGAAATGATGAAGAAGATGATGATGATGAAGATGGCGATGACCATGTTGATATAATATGAAACGATGAAGATGATGACAATGAAGATTATGATATAATTTGAAACAATGAAGATGATGAAGATGGCGATGATGATGATGTTGAGGACGATGATGATATCATATGAAATGATGACCATGTTGATATGATATGAAATGATGAAGATGATGATGATGATGATGATGATGATGGATGATGAGGATGAGGATGACGACGACGATAGCGATGATGATGATGACGATGATGATGTTGACGATGGTGTTGATGATAT
>LPNX010432488.1:126672-129172 GCA_001517045.1 Pseudotsuga menziesii | reverse complement strand
TCATCCCCTCACGCAGATATTCATCTTCACTCCATGAGTTGCTGAGCACCCACGACTACAAATTCACGCCCTCCTGGAAGCAATTCACCTTCACGCACTTCCCATTTGGCTGCTTATTGCTTTCACGCACAGGAATTTTTCCTGGGTTTTACCCACACGATTTTCTTCTGCAATTTGTGTCCTCTCTATTACTGTGCATTTTCGTGCAGAGGGATTCCTTCCCGTTTTTGTCTTCACGCACTGGATTTTGTCGGATTTACCCATGCAGTATTTCCTTGGGCGGATTTGTGAATAGGGTGGCCATATCCTTTACTCACAGGCCAATTCGTGGGTTCTGCTCACACATCGGTTGGGAAACTGTAAAATTCGTCCCTATTGCGTTTTGTTTGCTGTTCTGCTTTTGGGGTTGTGTAATTCGTTTTTCTCTGTTTAAGATGTCATAGCTAATTGATTGCATACATGCAATGGTTGGTCTTCGGACTGTGTGAGGAGTAGGGATGTTGGCTCAATTTGCTTGATAAACCTGGTGTTAGAAACCACACAAATAGAATTAGAGGGCTGGCCTTCTTCTCCATCACCCTTGAATAGCACTGGAAGGGAATGTAGGGCCTGAGGGACTGTGTAGCAGAGAAGGGACTGATTCCTTGTGTTGGGTGTGGATGGGTGTCTTAGAGGTCAGGCTAGTTCTAGTGTAGGTGTTCTTGGATCTGTTATGAGCTCACCAGCTTAGCAATTTACCTTCTCCAACCCCTGGATGGCCTGATAAACCCAACTTGGTTGGCTTGGCTGTGTGTCTTTTGTGTATCCTGGCTATGTGTAAGCCTGCTGGTTCCCTTATTCCTTGGATAATCATGCCCATCTCGGGGGTGGCAGCGTTGCTGAGAGCTTGAGGAGCACGCTGGCCTATGGTTGGGTGGAACGTTGCAGCGACGTAGCTGGTTGCGGAGCAAGGCTTTCATAAGATAAGTAATCTTGTGCATTTTACCTCTGTAATTCTTAATTTACTGTAATGAAAATGAAATGACATGATAAATGCATGCATGACTGAATGCTGGCTTAAATGTATGATGTTTCCGCTGTGAATGATGATTAAATTGCATCCGTGAATGATTAATAATTATGTGTGCATATTTTAGTTTAAATTCTCTTTCAGCATTCTGTTTTAGGCAATTTTTATGCCTGTACATGTTCATGGGCTCTTAGCCCGGTCTGATAAAGCTGGTAGTCGCGTCCTTTGTGCCGGTCGGAGGCATGGGGACGTGACAGTTCTGGATGTCTGTCACTTCTAGATGAAACATTGGTCACCTCAAAGGCTACAGATATCCCACAATATGTTGTTTTCTTTGTTTCATCTAATTTTTTGATGTGATATCTGCAACCATTGCAGACCATAGCCTTATGGTTTTTTACCTACAACAAGCAATACACGAAAAGATTACATAACGATTCAATGTTTATGATTAACTGTATGTTTATATAGCCATACATGGAAAAGAACAACATGTACATCAAAATGTAATTTGTAAAATAAAATATTTAGAGTGATTGATTTATATGCGTGCCTGCTTATCTTTTAAATCATATACTAAATTGATTTCCCTTTTTGTAAGATTTCTATCTCCATTGCGATGTGTTGCTTTTACCAATGAAGCCACACCTTCCCGTGATATTTGATGACCCAATTGTTCACATCGTTCAATCCATACCTTCATCTAGTCAGTATTGTTTGTGATGTATAAATGAATTGCATCCCACTCTTGACCAACTGCTTGGTACCAATAAACATTAAAATTCAAGACAGATGTAAATTTTTTGAACAAAGTATCTGCTCTTAATTGATGCAATAAATTGAATATACAATTAGAATACACACAATATAGTTAACATACACTAGCTAATAATTACCTTTCACCTTCCTCGATATACCTTTCCCCTTTAGGTACTCCCCTTCAAAATTGTTATTGGAGTCTGAATCACAAATGCGACATAAATTGATCTTTGACGCTAACTTAGGAAGATATTCACTAACATGCAACAATTTTTGGTATACCATATATCCTTCCATCACAGAACCCTCATCATGTGCTCGTTTTCTCACCAAACCCTTCATAAATTTCAAGTGCCTCTCAACCATCCACATGGACCTTGAGTGCATAGGTCCACACAATTCAATCTCCTCAACTTGGTGTATGAGGTAGTGTTCCTGTGCATTGAAAAATTCTGAAGGTAGATGCTTCTGCATTTCACACATGAGACGAGGAATTTATCTCGTCCAATACTTTATATCTTATTTATGGATTTCTTTATATGTCAACCATCTACAAGTGACGCAAACCAATAACGATAATTAATCAAAAAACATTAAATTACATAACATGAATTACTGCACGAAAAATAAATATAAATTATACGAAGAATTCTAGAAACACTAAGCACATGCAACTAATCTCTAGTTACTTCATGTATTTCCCAAGATTATATATAACTTCTTTGACATTGT
>LPNX010432488.1:102378-126584 GCA_001517045.1 Pseudotsuga menziesii | reverse complement strand
TATATATATATATATGGACATAACAATAATAATTACCTTGATGAAGACGTGCCAATCATGCATTTTGACCCCCGCAAAATCACCTTTATTTGTTATGATATTCTTCAAGTTCACACAAAATCCAGTGGGAAATTTAATTTTCTGCATTAATTCTTTAACAACATTACTTTGATGCTCCGTAAACATCCATGGAATTGAGTTTATATTAATTTGGCCTCTGTTGCCATGAAATTGATGACGTCTTTCATTGCATGGTTTCCTTCTTGAATGTATTTTCAAACTTTCACAATTTTATCTTTCTCACTCCTTAGCTCCAGTAGTCTCCATAATGTTTTAGTCACATTCTTTCCAATATGCATTGTATCAAACACATGAGCAATTTGTAGGTGCTCATAGTAAGGAAACCTGTTGAATTGTATAGGATAAATTTTCATTCCTCGTGGAATCCCATTAATGCCTTCATGATCATGAAGGAAACATGAATATTAGTTTATAAATAAATTACAAAAATAAATTATGGCCACTACATTAAACAACTCACAATAAAAAATAAAATACATAACAATTCATATACAATGGTCCATACGTACCAGCTTGTCGATTTCTATTTTATTGCATATTCCAAAGGTGAGGTGTAATTCTCTGTGGTTTTAATGCAGTCTCTTGCTTCCCATTGAAAATATTTTTTTGGTTTTTCTGGACGTGTGATTCTTAGAGAGGAAATTCCTATACTGATCAAACACCTCCTTTCTTCAGATTTTTGAGCGACGATATTTGATCTTAGAACCACAAACCGGACATGCAAATTTACCCTTTGTATGAAGACCTACAATATATAGATATGGAATATATATGTCAATTATAATTATATATAAACCATATTAACTACTTCATATGATTAAATGCAATTAAAGTCGAACTTAAAAATATAAACCACAAAAATGGGTTAACCCTGGGGCATCGTGTATTGTCTTGAAATTACCTTTGTTGTATTGGTATAGATACATCATACATACTGATGCCATTCCATAACTTGAGTAGCTCGTCTATAATAGGTTCGATATATACATTCATATATTTGACTTGGGACTTACCTGATTGATTTGAAGTACATATAAAATATATAATTATGAGAACCATTAAGATATATAAACCATGCACAAGAGGATAATATATATATATATATATATATATATATATATATATATATATATATATATATGACAGTAGGAAACATAATACAACAAATGAGATGCCACAACTACATTAGAAATAAAACAGTTGTAGAAACAAAATACCTGGAATAATCATCGACAACATTATGTGCTCCCTCTTTATTGACAACCATGGAGGAATGTTGTTGTTGATAACAAAAATTGGCCACACCGTGTAAATGGATTTCATCTGTGCAAATGGATTAACACCATTTGTTGCCAAAGAAATCCTAAGATTACGGGGTTCTTTAAAGTGAGGCCACTTTTCCTCCATATCTCTAAATGCAGAACCATCTGTAGACATTCAAATAACATCATCTTGACTTATGTTCCTGGCATGGTAATCCATAAATTGCACTATGTTATTGCACCTGAACAATTGTTGCAAACATGGAATGATGGGAATATAACAAAGAACCTTGTGAGGCACCTTTTTTGTTACTTGATCTATTCGATATCTACTTAGATGACATTCTGGATATTTTGTTGCAAATTCATGTTGATTATAATATATATCATGGTCATTGGGGCATGCATGAATTGCTTCATAATGCATTCCAATCTCTTTCATGATGGAAGATAAATATTGATATGTGCGAGGTAAAATATTTGATGGTGGTAACAAAAGTTCAGCTATGAAGCTACATCAAATAAAAATAAAAATAGAGTTAATATAATATATAAATAATATTAACGAAACACACTTCATTCATATTAATTTTAATTATGAATTAACAATACAATTATTAGAGGACTAAAGATAAAATTTATCACAATCCTATATATGTGATGGATTATTTTTCATACCTTAGCATCTGTGTGATTGATATGTTTGAAAGACCATTCATAACTTTCAAGTTCATTATCAACTATATAGTAGAGAGAATATTTTTTTTGGATCCTTCATAAAGGGGTTCGTATGCCTTATTGAGAAGAGGTATATCGTGAACATCATCAAATTCATCAATATTTTCATTATCATCATCATCGTCATCATCAATTCTAACATTAAATGAATCATGGATCAATGTATTTGTACCATCATCTTCAACTATGTTATCAATATGATCATTCACTTGTTCTCCATTAAGCATAGATGCTCCATGATCCTCCGGTACTTGTTCTGAAAGCACTTCCTCTGGACGATATGTCGTAGGATGTATTTCCTATATAAATACATGAATACATCGATAGATATAAGTTAATATAGGAAATACTAAAATAATACATACATTTACCAAAGCAAAAAATATAAAAAAATTATAATGCTAAACCTACAAATGGACGATATTCATTCCACCCCTCAGTGTGTCCATGCTCCCTACAATGTTTTGTGGTTGTTGCGATGAATATTATTCTCCTCTTAAATCCCCTGCATTGACTACATGGAAAATAACATTTCCCATCACCCCTTTGTTTCATTGCATCCCAAATTCTAGCAAGCAATTGTCAATTTTGTTCGTTTGGATCAGGAATATTGCGACTTGACATTTTGTCACAAACTTTGTGAATGAATATTATCAAAAATCTTAAAAATAAAGTTCCACACATCACAATTTTCTCAAACGGTGGTTTGTCAAAGAATAAAAGAATTCCCGCAAATTGTCTGTCAAAGGAAAAAAAAATTCCCCAAACCGGTCTTCGAAGAATAAAACAATTCCTCAAGCTGTCCGTCGAGGAATCAATCATTTCCGCAAACCGTCCGTCGCTTCTATAGAAAACATGTTGGAATTTTTAAAATTTTTTATGTTTATAATTTCACTATCGTCTAATATATGACAATATGAACCTACTTACCGTTGCAAATATGCGTTTATACTATTATAAATTAATATTCTGATATCATCGCAAAACCGACGATATGTCGTCGCAAATCCGACTCTTGCGTCATCGCATATCCAATGGACTATTGTCGCAAATTCGAAAACAAATAGAGTCGGAAAACTGACAAACCTGAAGTTCTAAAAAACGATGATGCTTGAAGATGACAAAACAAAAATTTTCATCATTACAATCCGAAAAAAAAAGTACTTTCTGTCGGATGTCGTCGGATTTTGGGCTCAAATTTTTTTGTGTAGTAATTACAGAATGGAGAGAACAAACATATGGATCGAAGATCCATTGTTTAAACATATTCAAAATATGCACGGTATAACAAGAATACAAAATCGTAATTTTACTTCAAGATATCACCGACCCAGAGGGTTGTGTCAATAAGAATAACTAACACCATATTTTGCAGGGTCGTAAGTCCACATCGTGGCTACCCTAGTTTATATAGAGGCGGAGCCTCGATCTAATATGCCTGATTAAAATACAGTACATAGATCATGGGATCGAGTCCCATAAAGGTATTTACTTAAACACATAAAACTAAAATAAACACATACAGAATCACAGGTGTAAACCATTATATTTATTGTAGAATAAAAACACATAATATGGTTGTAAGCCCATGTCAAATGGTCACCATTACCTACAACTAGAAATTCATATCTTTTTACATAGTCACAGACCCTATGGAGATCACAATCTAACTATCTTAAGAGAAATTTTAAGATGGTTGTAAGCCTATCCGATAGCTACCATCACAGGATGTATTTTATATACAGAGATTATAAAATAAAATGAAGGAAATGCATTTTTTTCCATGGTCGTAAGACCATCCACGATGGAAGTCGAAGGATTAAACATAATCAACATAAATAATTGCACACAATAAAATAACTAAGCATCATTGGGTTAATACCCAGCTGAAGTAGGATTTCATTTCATTTAAACCATCACAAGAATATATTAAAATAAATATTTACAGATTGGCTATAAGACCATCGTTGATGTCTTTCATTGTAAATTCTAATCACATGTGTTATAAACTGTATGGGAATAAGACCCATCGAGGGAACCCCAAACCTTACCAGGGTTTCAAGTAAACTAAAGAATTTCATTACAATGCTAAGTAATGGATATAAGTTGGCACAACCCAAAAAGGGTTTTTAAACACAACCATTTACTAGTTTAAACCAATGGAAACCACTTATCTTAATCGTTAAGGCCACCAGGAATCCCTCATGACCTCTATCCAGCGAGACCTGCAACACAATTTGATTGGGTCGGCATGGATACTGCAAGTTAAAAGAAAATTTTAAAACAAAACCAAATTTTGAAACAGGATTGAGTGCAAACTTACCCGGTAGTTTGGAAACACGAGCCTGGGAGGAGGTGACCCTGTCGCCTTCCTCTCTAGTGTCAAAACTTGTAGGTAAACCTTATTTACAATCAATACATTGTATTTATCATTTAAAAGCTAGAATAAAACTTATAGCGTCTTGAATTCTTACCTTGGAATTTGGAAACGAGGGTCAGGGGTCGGCTCCTCTGAGCACCCTTATCACTCCATAGTCTGCAAACACCAAAAAAATAAGTAAAATGAAGAAAGTAAAATACCGAATAAACCTTTTAAATTGCATAAATAAGTTATTAGTTACGCTCACCTTGGGAGTAGACTGTTCATGGCTTTGGAAGCATCGGCTCATCGTTGGAGCTCTGGTGTGGTTGGAAACATGTCAGGGTAGAAGGGGAAGCATTTGCTACCATAGAGGAACTAGAAAAATGCCATTAACCCTGTGAAAACTGATTTGGGACAAAACAGAGCAGAGCTCGGCTCTGGACCGACCTCTGATAAGTAAAAAAACTCAAATGTGAAACTCAGACAAAGTAAAGGCCCCTTTCAAAACCCTATCAAAATTTAACAATCTAACCATCTAGGTGTAGGCTAGGGATTAAATCTTGTACTTCCTCGTGGTATTGGCTACACTTCCAACTTGCAGCCAAGAGATGTTTAAATGTCAATCAGAGGTACAGATTTAATTGCATGGCTGAAATCTTTACAAATCAAATCATTGTGAATCCAATCATGGATATCGTTTAATGGCCAAACATATAACCTATGTCTTGGACCTTCAGTGTATAACACATCTTATGTTATAACCAAACCTTATAACATGTTAATCAACCTTGCATCAAAACTACACCATGCATCATGTAAGCATATGCTAGAACCTTCGTGGAGTTGGTTTTGGAACATAATGGCATCATGGGTTATGGCCAGATCCTGCCATACCTCTCCCATGGTAAATTATAACATGGGTTTAATACAAATGCTTATACAGTAGCGCTAGGTTAGGATAAGGTATTGGGGAATGTTTTAGTGATAACAATGAACTAGGAATAAAAAAAATTAAACCATTTAATCATTTTAAAACCATATTACATGCATAGTATAGGTTATGCATTATAAGTTGTAAACCATGGCTAAAATCATATGAGATAGTATTTACTCATGCACATCAAGGACTGTAAAGAGATGCATAATAACGAACACATGTAGGGTCATGCCAACCAGATAGTATGTCAAACCCTCACTTTTATTAATATTAATAGGTCATCGTATGGAGGACCATATGCTTACAAACCCTAAGCCTCTCATGCTTAGGGGTAGGTCTTTACATACATAGTGAAACTATGTTAAGGCCAAAACCATGAAAGTATAAGATAAATGAATAAAGAACAGGTAAACAAAGTACATCACCTATGTGAACATGGTTGAAGGTTCCAGAAGGAACTAGCCATCGTAGGAATCAACAAACTTGTCATAACCAACAGGAAAAATATATTAAAACTAGTAGCAGCAAAACATAGGTTTATGCTAAATAAATGTAAAAATAATGCATGCAAATTTTTTTATTTTTTTATTTATGATTTTTAGGTGTGTTACAGGAAATAGTGGAGAAGTTGAACTTTAAAAGATGTTGTTAGCTCGTGATGCAAGGATTCTATAAGTGACAGAATTAATGCACATAACACCCAGGGTTCAAAGACAAATTCAAAAATATTGATTGTAGATAAGTGATTGTAATAGAATCAACAAATTCTGAATGAGCGAGGAGAACGCATAGTGGTTGTTTGTAGACTATCATTGTAGTAATAAATATGGATAGAAGGCTTAACCATTAAAAGAACAAGTGTTTCCTCATAGGAGGTTGTGGGTTCAAATCCAAAAGGGGGTAATGTATGTACAACTCCTTACACTTTATTTTAGCAATGAAATCACTATGTGGAGGGGATTCCTTGTCCCACAAATAAAGGGGTCTTATACACCAATTTGGTTTCTAGCTTGCTCATGACCTTAAAATTAGATTATTATTTATTATCATTATTAGAAAATATTGTGATCAAAGCATATCATATAAATGCGCTAAAGAATGAAGAATTGAACAAGGTTAAAGTTCTATTGGATTTTAGATGTTGAGGCCAAAAAACTATTCACTCAAAATACCATATTTGAAACGCATAAATCCTTATGAAATTTTCCACTAAATTTTCCTTTAAAGAATAGTTATAATCAAAATAACATGGACAATAACATGGACACCAATTTCACAGAGACGTCGGCTAGTAAAGGCAATCTATACGTGTTTACCATAATATTTTTTATAACATTAAATTCACAAAAAAATTAAATGTTTTCTTTATTGTATCTTTATGAAGTGAAGCACTGGCTAGAAATTCTAATACCGTGGAATGACAACCTCTATATTCCATTAAATATTTTTGTAAATATTATACTATGTTGAAAAATCTAGTGTGGGTTAACTAAAAAAATATTAATTAAACATAAATCTAAACAAAATATAAACTGAATAAAGTAAATAAGAATGTGAATATATCTCTTTATTATGCTTTTATCTTCCATTTGGTTGTGAGGTGATACGTACCTCGGGCCTGTTAAAGATTATAAGAGATAGTAAAGGACGTGGAAAAACACAATGGGCATATTGATTGCCCAGGAAATTGGAATTACATTCTCAATATTAAGCAACAATATTTATAATACTACATTAAAACAAAACCATAGGTAAATACCATGGGTCATCAAATACTATGGGTCACTAATTCTACTTAATGTGACCAAATGTGACCAACTCAACTACTCAACTAACTAAGTAATTAATGTAGTATTGATAGTGATCCATTGAGATTACAATTCTTAATACACCCCCTTAATCTCAACTAGGACAATACTTTAAACACTATCAAAGAAAATATATGTATCTTGGTCTATGTCTCAGCTAGGCTTACATTTCATTCAAAAACTTTAGCTTCACTTTCTTCCTTGAAGTGTACATGGACTTCTTCTTCTTCTTTGTCTTCTGGATCTTGATGCTAAGTAGTTATTCTTCTTCATGGAACACCCTTGAGTAAAGAAACATTATTTGTAATAATTTTAATGACTATTTTATTTTTGAATGAGATTGGGTGTATTTGGAATCCACCAATAGGTCCTTGGAGGACAGATGTAATTAAAACATTATGCTTGTAATAAAATCATGAATGATGGGTACAACCATGTTGAATGAGGAAACTATGCATGCAAAGAGTGGGGAAAGAGGAGGACCAACCTCAGGGAGGTTACACCAGGTGTCAACATGTCATTATGGTGCTAGACATGCCTTGGAAATCAGGGGATGTTGTGTGAGGAATCAGTTACTGGCTGGAATAAGACCGAGGAAAAACAAATCTATAAAAGGAGGCATATGCTAGGAGGAAGGGGGGAAATATGCGGGAAAATAAATACTTATTGTGTGAGCACTCTAGGTTAGGAAAGCGATTTCTCACTAGAAAATTGAACCTAAGGTTTGCTATCACCACTCTTGGCATGCATAGTTTATCTCAGGGCTCATTGAGGACATAGAACAATTGTGCCTAATCTACGGTTGGGTGGAACATGGTCATTTATTTTTTCATTTGACTCATCGAGAAACTAGGTTCCTTTATATGCCTAAATGTTTACATATTTTTGAGCTCCAGGTATATATGTTTTTGCTGGTGGTTAAATAATCCATGAATGAGATCTATGATGGTCTGAGATAATAATAATATTATATGCAATTTCCCTAGATTAAAACTCGATAATTCACTATGTATGTATGCATTATGATAGTTATACGAAAGGGAAATTATTGTTGTGGTTATTGTTTTTGAGCATGGGATTAGGTATGCACTCATCCCTAAAGGGATCAGATTACCTTGCTGGCATTCTGATTTAATACTGAAATTCATGTCTATGCATGCAATTTATGGACCCTTTTATTTGATGGGGATTGTTCTGAAGTAAATGGTGTATGGCATGCATTTCTTATGGTATCAAATTGATATGGGAAGTCCTTGGTTCCATTGTGAATGTAAAACACCTGTATGCTTTCTGAATGGCATCTTAAGTAGCAAAATATTCCTAAGGTAGTAAAACTTTCGAGGAATGACAATCTTTGTTTTACCTAATATATTACAAAAAACTAAGAAAAATTTCATGGGACAAATGGCTTGCGGTTTCAAAATCCGGAATCCACATTGTAGAAGGATCATTTTTAAAAGAATTTAAAGGCTTCCGCAATCCGAAATCCACATTGCGGAAAGTGGAAAAGTAGAAAGTTAAAATATTACATGAAACTTAAGGTTTCTGCAATATGCAATTTGCAATCCGCATTGCAGAAGTGAAAAGGTGGAGGTAAATTGTAAAGTATTTAAGTACTTTCCACAATCTGCAATCCGCATTGCGGAAAAGAAATTTGTAATCAATATAAGTACCTTTCACAATCCGTGATCCACATTGCGGAAGCGGGATTGCAAAAGGGAAATATGTAGAGTTCAAAGGAATTTACATCAATCTACAATCCACATTGTGGAAGGGGAGTTGGAGAAAGGCCTGTTGCAAAAACATTCGCTGCAGAAGGCCTGTTGCGGAGAGTCCATTGCAGAAAAGTTTGTGGTCGAAGGCGTGTTGTAGAAAGATTTTTAAACTTAAGTTTTTGGATTCAAACCAGTTAAGAGGAGTTAGGATAAACCCTAAAGGCTTTTTTTCAAAGAGTCCTTGTATTTCTGTTGTGTTAAGTGTGTGATAGATAATGAATACAAGGGTTTATGACTAATGTAATATATTTTATGTAAATAAAAAGTTTTGTATATGCATTTTTTGGTAGGTTATATGGGTATGTTACATATGGTATTAGAGCCATAGGTTCAACCCTATTTCCTATGGAAACATCTAGTTTCGACTGAAGCACACTAAAATGATAAACTAACAATAATAGTGTCACTTTCTCTATATTAATGTATAAATTTGTCTCAAGGTTGGATCGCGTACGATCTTTACACCAGGTATATGATCCCATGATCTGTGTTAAGGTACAGTATAGATCCATGAACAGATCTATGATCTATTTTTATCAGGTATGCGGTGAATAGATCTAGTATTTTGTATGTTTGGAATGTTTCGTATACATGCAAAATTGTTCTGAACAAGTCGGATGTCCCAAATAGAGAGCTACCACCCCACATAAAATTGCAGGGGACCAGAGTCTTTTGTGTTGTAGATGCCCCTTCCCATTGAATCCATAAAATTAGAGCATTTGTTATGTGAAAGAGGAATTTCATGCTATGATAAGGATTTGGAAAGGGAGAACTCCTCAACTCTTTTGTTACTGATATAATTATATTTTATAAGTTCTTGTACATAAGTTTTGGGCATAGGAAGGATGGAAATGCAAGATATTAGATAGGTCAAATGCATATGCACTAGTAGGCATATTAATAGATATGGAATAGTGCATGTGAAGATGTTTTTGAATACATATGATATTGCATAATAGGAAGAGTAGAGAGGATTTACATATGTAAAGAGCCTTAATGATAATTATTGATGTTTATGGTTATTATGATTGATGGTAATGGTTGTAGGACCAAGGACAATAGAAGCATGGTTGAAGATGTTGATGATATCGTGGTTGTTATATTTTTATCATTTAAGCAATATGATATTAGGATCTTATATGAGAGAATAAAATGCACAACAATAAACACAAGAGACAAGAGACACAAAGAATTTTCCTTAGGGAAACCATAAAGGAGGAAACCTCACAACTTCCTCAGAGATAGAATGAGCACCAATGGTAGAAGTAAAACCCAAAAACATAAAGATGATCTCCAATAGCTTGTTCTCTCTCTCTCTCACTTGAGAGAGCTTCTCCTCTCTCACTCATGCACCCTAGTGAGTGAGTGTGTGTGTGATAAATAGAGAGGCTCACTCTCTATTTATATTCTTTTGTTCACTTAATGTCCACTTCAACATGTCGGCCCCACTTAACAATTACTTACTAGGGCTGACATCTCTAGTAGAGTATAATAACCATAGTGCCCCACAATTGTGGGGACTTTTCCCTCCAATCAACACGGAGGGTTAACCTTGACACAATTGTGGGGACTATTTCCATGAATTACAATGGAGGGTTAACCTCAATGAATTTACATGACTTGTTTACATTATTGAATCTCCCGATTGGAAGATCGGGGCATGACATGACTCAATTACATTATAGATACTTACCGGAATAAACATCTGGGTACAATACTTAAGATATACAAGTGAATACATTCCGAAGTTACAAATACATCAACACTCCTTCTTAACTAGGAAGGTATTCTCTCGACACAATTTATCAGCAGAAGTCTTCTTCTCTGTATCATCTGGATCATCGTCAAGTCATCTTCATCAAGTCTGGATCATCACTGGATCATCATCATCATCACTACTTCTGCTATCTCAATCAAATGGTGCTATCTCTTCATTCTTATCATCACTGGAAGTTCTATAGAGCCATCCCTTTTTCATGCAGGTTGTAGGCCTAGCCTCCAAGTAGGTATTCATCTTCTTCAACATTTATATATGACCCAGTTAGAAAGGCTCGCCCAACACTTACATCTTACCATGGGATGAACACATTGACCATGTCAGAAAGGCATGCCTAGCACTCACATCTGACCATGGGAGGAACACATCAACCATGTCAGAAAGGCCCAACACTCACATATTACCATGGGATGAACACATCAACCATGTAATAAGGGCTCAGCACTTATATATTACCATGGGATGAACACATCAACCATGTAAGAAGGGATCAACACTTATATCTGACCATGGGATGAACACATCAACCATGTCAGAAGGGCTCTGTACTTATATCTGGTCATGTGAAATTAACACATTCCGCAGTCACATCAGAATGGATCTTAGTCCCATACTGAAATTCCTGGTAACTGACCAAGTGCCTCCATTCTCCCAGAGAATGGCCTCTCAGCACTTAAGCTGAGCTTCAGTCCCAGAATGAAATTCCTGGTAACTGACTAGGTGCCTCCATTCTCTCAGAGAATGGCCTCTCAGTACTTAAGCTGAGCTTCAGTCCCAGACTAAAATTCTTGGTAACTGACTAGGTGCCTCCATTCTCCCATAGAATGGCCTTCCACACTTATATATGATAATGTGGGAACAAATACCATAGTCACCTCAGAATGGATCAGCACTTACATCTGACCATGGAAAAAACCAATCCTCTCACCATGTCAGAATGGCTCACAGACTCATCACTTCCCCTTGGAGGGAACCTCGATCTGGAGAACACCAAGATTCTCCACGAAGTACTCAAACTTCACTCTGGCCAATGGCTTAGTCAACACATCAGCTATCTGTTTTTCCATTGCAACATAATAGAGCTTCACTGCTCCTCTCTGCACCATATCCTTGATATAGTGATATTTGATCTCAATATGATTCGACTTGTTATGGAACACTGGGTTCTCAGAAAACCTCACACAACTTTGGTTGTCGCAATATATACAAGTAGCATCCAACTGGAGATCAAATAAATTAGATAGTAGCTTCCTCAGCCATACTACCTCACAACTAGCTAAACAAGCTGTGACATACTCTGCTTCAGCTGTACTCAGTGCCATGTAAGACTGTTTCCTGCTAAACCAAGAGATCACACCTGATCCCATACTGAAGTAGCACCCTGAAGTGCTCTTTATATCGATGGAACTGCCTGCCCAATCTGAATCAACATAAACTTCCAGGTTAATCTTATGATCAGCCTTATGCTTGAGCCCATAATCAACTGTACCCTTTAGGTACCTCAAAATATGCTTTGCAACAATCAAGTGAACATGTCTCGGATCTGTCAGGAACTAGCTCAAGGTGTTCGCAACAAAGCAAATATCTGGTCTTGTATTCGTCAGGTACATCAAGGACCCAATCATCTGATGATACATCGTGGCATCAACCGACTCGGATGAAGCATCACTCAATAGCTTCAGGTTCGATGCCATAGGTGTGGTCATGGCCTTGCAATCCATCATCCCAAACCTCTTCAGGATCTCTACTGCATAGTTCCCTTGTCCGAGGAACATTCCATCCGCATTCTGCCACACCTCCATGCCTAGAAAATAGTCCATCATACCCAAGTCTTTCATTTCAAACTCGGCAGTAAGATTCCTCTTCATATCAGCAATCAACCCATCCATACCTGTTACAAACAAATCATCTCCATACAGTAGGAGTATCACTGGGTTACCATCTTCAATCTTGTAGTAAAGGTTGGAATCCGCTTTACTCTCAGTAAAGCCTAGAGTCATCAGTGAGCTATCCATCCTATCATACTATGTCGAACCTCAGGATATTCTGTAGTCACTCCCTCTGGAGCTAAGAATCATTCTCCCTCTTCCTGTACTGCAGTGACAAGTAGCTTCCTCTTCTACTATTATTCTATGTATCCATCTAGGGTCACTGGATACCAAGATCCTCTATCTTGAACTTTTCAAAAGTTCTTCTCGCACCCATCTGTGAGCTTGTCATCCTCTATAGGATTTCATCTTCAACCTTGTAGCAAAGGTTAAGATCTTCATCACTCTAGGTGATCTTCAAGCTCCTCATGTATGTGTTATCCCATGGGTGCCTTCTGTACAAGGCCTTATTTCATTTGCACACATGATTTTTCCTATCATGTGTATTTCTAGTGGCTGCAAATGTCTCTTCATAGTCTATGCCTCGTGCCACGAATCTTGCCTTGTATCCCACGATGTTTCCATCTACTGCATGATGGAACTATGAGCTTCTCTTCAGGTCTCGATACTGCATCCTGGACATCATTCTTCTTGAACTGGTACACTCCTTCCCTTTCTTCTTAGCTGCTTCTTGGAAGGTTCTTCATCAATGATGTCGCTCAATAGTGTTACATAACTGCACTGGGTATGAGATCTATTCTTTGAAAGTATCGTCATATTATTCTTCGTCTTGGATTCTTTCTTGAACTGTCGTCACTTGTTCTTCAGAACAAGTCTCATCCTTCTTTGCTTGTAGGTGATTGTACGCGATCTTTCCTACAAGTCAAATGCATTAGTTGTATGGTTAGAAACCTTCATAAGGCATATTCATAATGGAAAATTCTTATGCATAAATATATGATCATGCAACTATTTTAGCCAATACAAAATTCATCCATATCTCACAGAAACTTTTCTATATGCCTTCCATCTCTACCAGGACAACATTGAGATTGTGCACTAATCCAATATGTCAGCAAAGAGGTTTCATTCTAGATAAGTAGAAATGGAGAGTTGTATAGCACCATGAGCTACTTACCCATCGCATGCGTATTAGTAGTATACTGTCATTAATGCAAACATTCAATCATGCATAATACATTACCTGAATATAAACAAATGCATAACAAAACAATATCATGAAATGGCAATTGAATCCTTATCTTTATTTGTTTCGTGGGTAGACTCCTTCTTGAGCCTTCCTCTTCATCATCTTCTTCATTTATGACATCATCATTTCTTATCCAAATGCTCAATATGGATAAGAGTCTCTTTAAGAATTGAGTTCTTTATATTCCTCATTGCTTGAGGGATATTCTTTGAATCATGAGAGATTGATATTCAGTTTCTCCCCTTTCCTCTTCTCTTATTATGAGTCAATATTCTTCTTTTGTACGCTCTTTCTAGAGTCTGCTGAAAGTAATCACTTCCTTTTGGAACACATTCCTTGAATGAATGAATCCCATGATCCTAGGAGGACATTCAAGGTGGTTATCACCACTTGTGCATTCTTCACTTTTTCTTCTAATGATTTAGGTTGTTCTTTGATTTAAGAGACCCTTGCAAAGTATGATTGTATGGTATCATCATTCTGTATCTTCACATTCTTCAACTGGTTCCTCGAAGTCATCTTCTGATTTATGTTCTTCCCTTTAAATAGCTTGGTCAAGGAATCAAATATCTCTTTAGGTGTCTTTAGGGAAGACACTTGTGGTATAAGGTGATCCGTGATTTAATCAACAATGATCTTCTTTGCCTTGACCAAGTTCTTCTTGTGTAAGGCTTTTAGCCTCATCTCCCTCTGGAACTGGAACCTCTCTACTTGTGTAGGTGTCCAATTCATTTTCTTCAGAGAGATCATATACTTCCATGCTTGGAAGTTGTCAACTTCACCAAGCTTATCATCAAGCTGATGTGATAGATCACTTTGAAATGAGAACCTCAAATGAAAATAGCAAAAGGTTAGATCTTACCGATTTGAGGTGTCCGTCCTGGTTCCGGAGTTGGATGATCTAGGGTTTGTCAGAGATACCCTATTTTTAAAAAATTGAAATATTTCAGATCTGATTTGGGTATGAATATTCTACCGCAGAAATTATAGTCCGTGAAATTTCTGGAACATCTTTATAAATTTCATTTGGACCTTGGTAGCCCACGATATAGCAATTTTCCCCAGGTGTCTTGTTTAGGGATGAATTCTGGAAGAGGCTAGAACCCTAACTTCGAGGAATCATATCTCCTATAATGTAGCGAATCTGAGGCTACAACTTGGACATAGTGTACATACAGAATTGATATTTGACTCGTGAAATTTTCAGCTCTTGATACTTCTTCAATCCAAATATATAGCGAATGTACCAAAACTTATCAGTTTCAGTATTTTAGGGTTTTTCAGGCTCGGGGTAAAACTAGGGTTTGACTTTCCCAAAGTTTCACCCAACCAAAAATATTGACCCAGGTCTTTAAAATTTGATTTTTATGAGGAGAGAAATCCTATGCCGGGCTCACTCAAAAATTACTCTTCTGTAAAAAGCCCTAATTTCCCTCACCAAAAACTGAAAATGCTTGGAATCAAATTCCGTTTCGACAGAAAAATGCACCCTTCAATGGAGAGTTAGCCTAGCCGTATTTTGCTGATGGATTGTGGAGAGAGACCCAAAAAGTGAGAATCCCTAGCTTCCACAGCTGCATAGTGTCTTCTTCTCAGGTTTTCTCTAATACCATGTTAGATTTTTATCATTTAAGCAATATGATCTTAGGATCTTATCTGAGAGAATAACATGCACAACAATAAACACAAGAGACAAGAGACACAAAGAATTTTCCATAGGGAAACCATAAAGGATATAACCCTGAAACTAATTCCTCAAAGATAGAATGAGCACCAATGGCAGTAGTAAAACCTGAAAACATAAAGATGATCTCCAACAGCTTATTCTCTCTCTCTCACTTGAGAGAGCTTCTCCTCTCTCACTCATGCACCCCAGTGAGTGAGTGTGTGTGTGATAAATAGAGAGTCTCACTCTCTATTTATATTCTTTTGTTCACTTAATGTACACTTCAACATGTTGGCCCCACTTAACAATTAATTACTAGGGCCACCATCTCTAGTAGAGTCTAATAACCCTAGTGCCCCACAACTGTGAGGACTTTGCCCTCTGATCAACAAGGAGGGTTGACCTTGACACAATTATGGGGACTATTGCCCTGACTTACAATGGAGGGTTAACCTCAATGACTTTACATGACTTTTTTACATTATTTAATCTCCCCATCAGAACATCGGGGCATGACATGACTCAATTACATTATAGATATTTCCCGGAATAAACATCAAGGTACAATACATAATATATACAAGTGAATACATTCTGAAGTTACAAATACATCAACAGTGGTATGTGAGCACTATCCTAGAGAAGAAGGGCTAGGAAAATGAATCCATGATAAATAGGTTGATGTAAGGGTTGTGTGGCCCTTGGTAAGAGGCCAATTGATCAAGTAACATTAAAAAAGTTCAGAATTATTAAAATTTTGGTTTGAGGTGGAGTTGGTAGAGTCTGGAACATAGAGATGTTCAATGAGGATTATGATATTTCATGCATTCAATAATATATGTCATTATGACTAATTAAACAAAGAGTGGTGAAACTTTTGAGCTGACCATGACGGACGCCCTGGGTTATAAGGATATTAAAATTCTAAGAAATTGTTCTACACTAAACAGAACTAATTAATGAAAATGAAGTAAAAATCAGTTTGGTGTTGAGCTGTTATGGAGCACCCTAGAGAGGTGTTAGGATCTGAAATTATCAACAAGTTAGTACAAATTTTCTAGTGAACACCCATGTGAGGTGTTATAATTTGTTGAGCTCTCTATGATATTAATTCCTAGGCCTAGAAAAAGAGATACTAGTGAGCACCCATAGGGGGTGTTAGGCTCTTGAGCAAGAGCTTCTAGTGAGAACCCAAAAGAGGTGTTAGGCTCTAGAGAAGAACTACAAGAGAGCACCGAGGTGAGGTGTTAGGTTCTATAATATTGGTTAAGTAATATATATATAGGTTGAGGAGGCATGCATGTGAACTTGTAGTTCCATGAGGAGATGACCCTCATGTATATATATATTCATGTCAGAACTTCTTAAATAAGATTTCATCCAAGGAGTGCTTGGAACATTGATTCCTTAAGGTATGTGTAGGTGCATACAAGATGCATTTTGTGAATGCATGGTTGTGATATAAATACTTCATTGCAATTCATTAATATATAAAATGATATAATTATTGGCAATTATGAGATCATTTCATGAACTGCTATGGATGCAAGGAAACGAATTGCATGGAAAACGTAGTCATGTTTGATTGTCTACAAGAATGCTCTGTTGGGAGGATAGATTAGTATGGAGTATGATTGTGTAATCATGAGTATTGAAAGATTTATTTTATTGCATAGATAAGGTGAATGTATCTTTCAATTTTATTGTGATAATGATGCATATACAATAAATATATGGTTTTCTTTAAGATAGTAACAACTAGTAGTGTTTTAATTATTGAATGTTGTAATTTTGAGATCACTTTGGAGACTATTGTAAATATTGCAATGAAAGGATTGAATGCATGGATACTCACAAATTGTTTGGATGATTGGAAGTTTTAGATTGCATGAAGAATGGCCTGGACATGGAAATGTGGTTATGTCCACTATAGTAAAGACAAGAATCTACCCTATGCAAAGGCCAAACATTATGGGAAGTATCTCATGGAGGTGAAATCTATTTTATGAACAAAATAGATTGTTAAATTCCAAATTCAAATTTTGCTTTTTAATTACTATTGACTATTTCATTGATCTAGAATTGTGTTAAGGTGACATGTTATGTGTGGATGTCCATGTTTTGGAAGTGATTGTAAATGATAGGGGATAAGTAATTCCACCTACAAGATCCAAACAATATGAGGATGACCTCATGGTTGTGAAATCCAGTTTGTGTAGGAGACAGATTTGTGAGATGATGAAAATATGCCCTTGGGACAGATGTTGACTATTGAAGTTGAAAATGTAAATGGAGTGACAAGTGTGGCTTAGGGTTGAGAAACCTTGTAAAACCTCTTGCATGTGCTAGTATCTTCATAGTATTGTTAAAACCAGTAAGAACATGGGTATTGGTAACCTTTCTACACTCATAGTGAAGAGCACTGGATGGATGGGTATGCCTGAAGGACGACTATGTAGTAAAGCAGAGGTACCATCCTTGTGTTGTGTAAGTGGGTATTGTGGGGCCATACTAGCCTACAGTCCAGTGAGTCACCTATGGAGTTCCTTGGGGGAACCACTGGTTGTATAGAAGAAGGGTCCATGTGTTTGTACTTCTATGTATTTACTAATAAACCTAGTAGAGGTGTTGGATTGGAAATGGTTGATGTATGCCTGATAAACCTAGTCGGTGTACTAGATTCACATTGGTTATTTGGATATTGTGGTGGATCTAACATGATGGATTAACATTTGTTTCATATGTATTCACAGGTGATATGGGGCTTGCATAAAATTTCTTACCAATCAATGCACACCTTAGAGAACATGCAAATGGGTGGGTACACTCGAGGGACTATATAGCATAGAAGAGGTACCATCCTTATGTGGGGTGGAACAAGTATTGTGGGTGCCATAGTTGTCTAAAGTCAAACTCCTATACCCGTGAATCTAAAAGAATATGCTTATGCAAATAATTATTTAGTTTATTTAGCATCTTCTTGTTGATTCTATGTGAATATACATGCTTGATGTTGCATATTTAAAGTTGTTAAATTTAAATGAGATACACGAACCTCCTTATGCAGAACACCCTCGTTACCAAAAGATGATATCAGCCCTCAAGAAGCAATTCTTTTGGTGCATATTAAAGGTAGATTTAGTTGATTATCTATCTAAATGCTTGGAATGTCAACATATGAAGGCTGAAAATCGACATCCAGAAGGTTTGGTACAAACTTTGTGAATTTATGAATGGAAATGGGAAGTAATATCCTTGGATTTCATTACAGGTTTTGTTTTAATGAAAAAAAACATGATTCAATTATGTTTGTAGTAGATAAGTTAAAAAATTTTGCTCCGTTTTATTCCTGTGAAATCAACTTATAAAATTGTCAATATTGCAGAGATATTCATGAAAGAAGTATTCTGACTTCAAGGAGTACCGAAGATGGTAATTTCTGACTGGGATGTTAAGATGACATCGAAATTTTGGAAATATTTGTTTGCAAGGTTATAAACCAAGATAAACTTTAGCACTAGTTATCACCCTGTTGCACATGGACAAACAAAGAATGTGGAACTTGCACGCATTCTGGACAGGAAAGAAACAATACTTTGGAAGCGGGTCATTGCTCAGTTTAAGGTGCAATGGAAGCACATTAGCCCAGAGGAAGCTACTTGGGAATTAGAGGAAGAATTACGAAAGAAGTACCCAGATTTATTTACAGAAGCTATGAAATAAAACTAAGAACATTGTGTGTAGTGTTGCAATAAGGGGGTGAGGATGTAACATCCCCTAGTAAATAAACATTATTTGTAATAATTTTTATGAATGTTTTATTTTTTAATGAGATTCAAATGGATCTGGAATCTGCCAATAGGTCCTTGGAGGACAGATGTAATTAAAAAATTATGCTTGTAATAAAATCGTGAATGATGGGGAAAACCATGTTGAATGAGGAAAATATGCATGCAAAGAGTGGGGGATGAGGAATACCAACCTCATGGAGGTTACACCATGTGTCAACGTGTTGTTATGGTGCTAGAAACGCCCTAGAAATCAAGGGATGTTGTACAAGGAATCAGTCATTGGCTGGAATAAGACCGGGGAAAAAAAAACTATAAAAGGAGGCATATGTGAGGAGAGAGGGGGGCAGTATGAGAGAAAATAAATACTTATTATGTGAGAAATTTGGGTTAGGAAAGCGATTTATCATTGGAAAACTCAAACTAAGGTTGGATATCACCACTCTTGGCATGTGTAGTTTAGCTCGTGGATGATTGAGGATAGAGACCAATTGTGCCTAATCTACTATTGGGTGGAACGTGGTTGTTTTGTATTCATTCGTCTCACCGAGCAACCAAGTTCCTTTATATGCCTAAATGTTTGCAGACTGTTGACCTCAAGGTATATCTTTTTTTGTTGGTTGTTTAAAGAATGCATGAATGAGATCTATGTTGGTCTGAGCTAATAATAATCTTCTATGCAATTGCCTTGGCTTAAAATTTGAGAACTCACTATGTATGAATGTGTTCTGATAGTTATACGAGTGCACAATTATTGTTGTGGTTATTTTTTTATGTGCATGGGATTAGGTATGCACCCATCCCTAAAGGGATCGTATTACCCTGCTAGAGTTCTAAGTTAATACTGGAATTCATGTCTATGCATGCACTTTATGGACCCTTTTATTTGATGGGCATTGTTTGAAGTAAATGGTGTATGCCATGCATTTTTTATGGTATCAAATTGATATGGGAAGGCGTTGGTCTTGTTGGGAATGGAAAATCCCTCTATGCTTTCTAAAATGGTGGCTTAAGCAGCGAAATATGCCTGAGGAAGTAAAACTATCGAGGAAGGACAATGTTTGTTTTACCCAAGGGATTACAAAAAATTGAAAAAAAAATCAAGGGCCAAATATCTTGTGGAAGGTTAAAAATTCCAAGAAATTTAAGTACTTCCACAATCCACAATCTACAATATGGAAGGAAATTATGTAATAATTATTAAGTATTTCTAGAGCCCGTAATTTACATTGCGGAAGCAGGATTACGGGATGATTTTTTGTGGTAAATTTAAGCACTTTCTGCGATGTGCAATCCACATTTTGGAAGCGGAATTGCGGAAGGGAAAGCCGTAAGAAATATAAGAGTTTTCACAACCAGCAATCTGCATTGTCGAAGCAAAAAGGCAGATTAAATTTGTAAGAAACTTATGGTTTTCGCAATCCGCAATCCGCATTGCGGAAGCGGAATTGCACAAGGATCATTTGTAAAAGAATTTAAGGGATTCTGCAATCCACAATCCGCATTACAGAAAGAGGAAAAGAAGAAAGCTAAAATGTTACATGAAACTTAAGGTTTCCACAATCCGCAATCCGCAATCCGCATAGTAGAAGTGAAAACGCAGAGGTAAATTGTAAAGGATTTAAGTACTTTCCACAATATGCAATATGCATTACAGAAGAAGAATTGTAGAAAGTAAATTTTTAATTAATATAAGCACCTTCCATAATCTGCAATAAGCATTTCGGAAGCGGGATCGTGGAAGGGAAATATTTAGAGTTCAAAAGCACTTACAACAATCTGTAATCTGCATTGCAAAAGGGGAGTTGTGGAAAGGCCTCTTACGAAAAGGTCCATTGCAAAAGTTAGATTGTGGAGATTCTGTTGCGGAAGTTCCATGGTGGAAGGCATGTTGCAGAAATCTTTTTAAACTTAAGTTTTTGGATTCAAAATAGTTAAGAGGAGTTAAGATAAACCTTAAAGGCTATTTGAAAAGAGTCCATGTATTTCTTTTGTGTTGAGTGTGTGATAGAGAATGAATACAAGGGTTTATGACTAATGCCATATATTTTAAATAAAGAAGAAGTTTTGTACATGCAATTTTTGGTAGGTTATATGGGTATGCTACACTTCAGCTTCTTGAACATAGTGCAAGTCTTCTTCTTCTATTTCAACATGATTTTTCTGGCTATCATCTTTACCTGCACACTAAAATTTTTTGTTAGAAAAAATATGAATATATTTCATCTTTTCTTGGAGAGAATTCACATATTCATGTTCCTCATCAATGGCAAAAACTTCATCATTCTCATCGACTTCTTCACTTCCTTGTACCCATGGTGCATCCTTCATTGCTTCTTCAAAAAATGTGGGCCGAGAAGAAAACAGAGCAGACTGTAGATGCTCATCACTAACAGGAGTATCCTCGTAGATCTCCCTCAAAATTCTGGTTTTCTGGTTTTTAGGTGGGTTGTTTGTTGTTGTTTCTTTTGTGCTACTATCAACTGTCTATTTCTCATACTAAGTAACTATTGTAGCTTCTATGCTTCTATCAACTATCTCTTGCTTAGAGAGACTATCACTCACATCACTGGACATGCCTACATTGACAAGTTTATTGTTATCAACAAACACAACTCGATCTACAACCTTTGCTGGGAGTACATGATCACTGGTTGCCTCATAATCAAATTCATTTTATTGTCTTCCACTTCTCTGTGAGATTCATGGTGCCTTTCGTGACTTGCAAAGTCACTTTCTTCTACAACGGTTCTTCACTAAATACTTCTTTTAGTATATTCCATGTTGTTTTTTGACTACAATGTTCTACAATATAATGAAATAGTGAATAGTCTAAACTGTCTTGTATGAGACATAAGGAAACAACTTGTCTTCTTTCTTTTTGGAACTAATTCAATGCCTTAAATGAATCTGAATCTCTAGGATCTTCTTCAACTACGAAATGCCACAAATCTTGTAATTTTAACAAATTACTTACTTTTACTTCCCATACATCATAATCATATCCATCAAATGTTTTCCATAATACTTATGGTGTTAAGAGATTTCTTACCTCTTTAATGTCTTCTGGTGCTGCTTTTAGTAGCTCCATCTTCAAGAATCGATATTCTTTTATTTTTTTCAATCTTTTGAGTAATGTTCAAACGTTGTCCAATATTTTGCATCAATGTCAACAATACTTTATCTTCAATTTCTGAATTTTTTTCTTGGTGTAGCCATCTTGATATGACTAACAAGATATCATCCTCTTTATTTTAACTGATTAAAACATGCACCGTATCTTGTATAGCTAGCATAGTGCATTGGAAGGGCGTTGTACCAAAAATTTGTGTAAGATACCAAGGTTCACCATGCTTTCCCTGTATGAACAGAGCGTTGGTACCGCGCTTTGTCTGAAGAAAAGATGCGGTGCTACCACACTTTGTTTAAGAAAAAAGTGCGGTGCTACTGAGGGTACCCTAGTTCCCGATAGAGATAGGGTGCGGTGGCGCTCCAAGAGAGAGAAAAAAGAAAAACATACCCCAAGAGGATTTTACATTATTAAATTGAGCACATAGATCTATGGATAAGCGCACAACTCACAAAATAGATCACACAATTTACTCAGCAATTGAAGAATGAAACATTGCAAAAATGGCTTGTAACTATGAATGCTTTCATTAATCAAAAGTAATTAGATAATTAATTACAATGAATTTCAATGGATAAATAGCCACATGCAATTCGAATCCATGTGAGGAAATTCAAATCGGTTAGAATCTACTTGACTAAATGGTTAACTGACCTTGTCTAAATCATTATCAGGGTTCATCGGAGTTCAAAATCCAAACTCAAGTGTCTAATTCAGTGTTGACTAGTCTAACTAACCGAGGTAAGGGAGTAAATGCGCCTCACTTGCATGCAACCATGCAATCCTAGCGCTAACTGAATAAAACCAAGTGTAGGGAACTAGCACTGAATGTAACTGACGCCTAACTGAGCTTGACTAGTCACCAACTGAACTCAACTAATGGAGGTTGGTATCAACACTCCTAGTGGCTCCTAATTAGTAGGGATTGATCTAGGAGGCTCCTAAATTGATGCATGCAAGTTCAATCAGTGGAAGTTGGCCTCAATTAGTATTCCCCACACTTTAGTAACTGGTGTATGTGCCCCAATTAGGCCAAGTGGACTGTAACAATAAAATACCGTTTTACTGTAAATTGTTGAGCTTCCACTTTCTAAAATACAAATAATCCATGAGTTGATAAAATAGATATGATGAAGATGTTAGGATATTACAACATAGCTCACCTTTAATATGGATTGAGTGTTTCATAATGAAGAGTTATGTCCCTTCACATTAATAGCTAAATATTATAATAATTAACAATTATTGTTTTATTTAATTATTATCCTATTTATGTTCATTACATTGCCACTCCCTTAGAAATGCTTTGTCCTCAAATCCTTATAATGTTTCTGCATCATTTTTTGTGGTTTCGTAGCCGACGAAACATGTCTATACGAACTACTAAGAGGTGAACTCAACTTTCGATATGTGGACAAATCAATCCATCCCAAATCGATTTGTTGTGGACTCACTAGCGGAAAATGAGAGATTAGTGACCAAAAAAATGACCAAAATCCGCATATCAATGACCACTTTTGGTTTGGCGATCGCTGGTGGCTAATTTACGGTCTTTTATTACGCGACCAAAATTGGTAATTTTTAGCTTGTCAGTTGGTCATTAATTTGGTCATATGTTTGGTCATTAATTTGGTCATATATTTGAATCAATGACCAAATCTATGACCACATTTATAACCAAATTAATGACTACATGACAAACTAGAATATGACCAAATTTTGTTGCGTAATAAAAGACCGTAAATTAACCACCAAAACTGCCTTTTGGTCATTGATATGCAAATTTTGGTCGTTTTTTTTGGCA
>LPNX010432488.1:31333-102210 GCA_001517045.1 Pseudotsuga menziesii | reverse complement strand
AAATGAAGAATATAATTTAAATCTAGTATATATTAAAAAGTGTAGCGAATAGAGAAATAACACCATCTGCAATTAGGCTGACTCTCAACATAAATAAGTTTTCCTAAATTAAAAGAAAAAGCACTCCAATAAGCATGAAAAGTAATTGACAATCATGGTAAGTTTTTTCCTCACCTTTTCAGCCACGACACTTCCATTCACTCCAGCATTCTTTGCAACTAATTTCAATGGGTTGCTTAAAGCCCATTTAACAATGCCTACATCAATCTGTGAGCACCTAAAAGGCCAACACAATTTAAAGCCCATGTAATAACAAGTTGCAAAAGATTAAAAAAATGGAATTTTGTGTACACATAATATTTCTACGTTCAACAAATAATATCGACTATAAAACATGGCTCTGGAATCTTTTTCTCATTGTTTTCAAGTGTATCTTTGATAGCATCAACTTTTGAAGCAAGCCTCAATAGACAACACCCGCCACCAACAACAATGCCTTCCTCAACAACTGTCTGTATACAGTCATGGTTGTAAATTAACTTAAACTTTCTCCAGCATTTAAGCACATAACAACTTTGAATCTATATTAGGTCTTTATGTAGAAGTTTAACTCCTTGATTACAAACAATAGATTATTTTGAAGTGGCCTGTCAAATATATACAATTCAATGTAGAATTAATTGTCTGTTCATGGAATATGAAGAGAACACAATATATGTATAGTTGAGAACTTGTGTGTGTGTGTGTGTGTTCTCTTCTCTTATGCCCTTGCATACACTACCAATTTATGACCCCCTATAAACTAACCACCTTTATCAAGGAAGTTGTAGGATTTACCAGTAGCATGATCAGTTGTAGATCATTGAAGGGAAACCTCAAGCATCCTGAATGCTTCAGCCACATCACAACTTTTATCCTACACAAACCACCTATGTTAATAATGACTTGTATTATTTCAAGCTTCAGGCTGTCATCTACTGAATTATCTTGAGATTCTGTTTTGCATGTAACAAATAAAATTTAATTTAATAATTTATGTTCTACTATATCTTGAGACACCAACAAATGGATTATAGCAATAGATTGGTAAATAATAAATATAATGTACAAAGAGATCATATGACCTTTCTTTTTTTCCCACCTCCGGCCGACATCAAATCCTTCTTATGTTGATTTGAACAAGTTTTATCATTGGGGCTTTCCTCCACTGAAATAGATGTTGACTAATCTGAATTAGCTTCACTGCACTCTGTCATTTCAGTATCTTCCCCATCTGAAACAGATATTATCCGTGGTATGGTAGATGTTTGGTTCTCAGATGCTTCTGCCAATCCCTCGTAGGTCTATGGTGAATCCCCTGTTGTTTTGAGATCTCAAAGCTGTATCATCCTATGCTGCCTATGTAGCGTAAGTTTTGAACAAAACACCTTAAATTTTTTAAAGAGAACATGGTATTGAGCTGGGAGGTCGTAAATGGCCATGGGCAAGCCCCCCATGTTTTGGTAAATTACCAAATTACTATATTCACCCACACTTTTTGGCAAATCACTATGTCTACACCCATAATTGTTTTTAACTATGCAAATTTTCCAACCTGATCAATCACAACTTTCACAAAAGAAAATCCACACATAGTTATGATCCACTTACAACTACTGGAGTATCCAAAATTTATGCCACAGAAATCTCAAGAAATATCAAAGCGGCAGCATAGAAAAAGAAGGAAGACAAGTGTAGAGCCTAGAGCTTGGCGTATATTTATCTCAGGGTATCACATCCTTGTTTTCATCTAATACAACATTTTAAACGTTTTACAAATTTATGAAATAGGTTTCAATTCATAAAATACGAAATTCAACAAGACCGTGATGCAAAGGAGAACCTTTATAGTGTCGGTGGTGATCACTGCTGGATTAGTAATTTAGAAGGCAATGAATGGTCCAGTACTTATTTTAAAAGAGATTTTCTGTTCTGTGCTATAGTAGCTCCTTTACCCATGTGATTCTCAATAAGGAACTGTATATTAAGGATTTTTATGCAGTTACTCAATATTTATTGTTACTTTGAAGTTGGCACTTTCTTCTGCTGCTAGAGCTTCTATACGAAGACAATGGTATGCATGTATGCAATTCAATCCATCATTTAAATTTTCTAAACTAGTCAGACCCAAGACAAGAAATCTTAGAACTCTATTGATTATTATAAACCTAATATTCTTTTATGAAAAATGTTCTGCATTTCAATGGCTGTGGTTACTTCTTTCTGCTGCGTGCCTGATTAATATGGTCTACATACATGGCAATGTAGAACCACCCTAAAAGACAATATTGACAAAGACAGTCCTGAGTCCTCATTTTTCAAACCTTCCTATAACAATTCCAGATCTGAGATGAAGCACATGGCAATGTAGAACCACCCTTAAAGACAATATTGACAAAGACAGTATTGAGTCCTCATTTTTCAAACCTTCCTATAACAATTCCAGATCTGAGATGAAGCACATGGCAATGTAGAACCACCCTTAAAGACAATATTGACAAAGACAGTATTGAGTCCTCATTTTTCAAACCTTCCTATAATAATTCCAGATCTGAGATGAAGCAGCAAGTAGTTGCTTGAAGGGAGGTACCTTGCTATACTCATTCAAAGGGAAGCATCCTCGTTCATGTTGATTCAGAAGGAAAATGTCAAATGGAAAGAGAGCAGAGAGAACCATTATTCCCTCGATTCTTAGTTTTAAACTAGAGCATCCTGACATAGGTGTTTAACCATGAAACCTGTATCCTAACGGGCACAATTATGAAGCCAAAGCATAAGAATAAAGAAGCGAGAGGTTTTTTGAGCAAATAGTGAACCGCTTTAGACCAAGACAAGGACTCAATTGGAAAGTGGAATTAGAAGGAGCAAGATTGTAATGCAGTTCATCTCCCAAAACAGAGACTTCAGAAGTGTGGCCCAACCTAAGCACATGTGAATGGAAAAGGAAAATATCACATCAAAAGTAGCTTGCAAAATTTGGATCCTTGACAAATGTCAAATTTATATAAAGTTACAAACAAATTGAAATCAAGTCCCAAAAGCATCTCAATCTCTCAGGCATTGCTTCCCTTCCGGGGTATAGTTTACCTATAGCATTAGTGCCTGGTACCGATTTTCTATGAAATGGGAGCGATCCCATGAAAACCAAATCAATGGCAGTGGTTGGGAACTAAGTCACTATGAAGTGTTTAAGGAAAATAAATCTTATCAAGGTTTAGCAAATGTTACTATAAACAAATTAGGAAAAATAGAGGTTTAGCAAGGTTACTATTATCTGGCATTATATATCAATTTGGTGTCTTGTTAGGTTGACCTCAAAATCAGAATAATACTATTATCTAGCCTTATATATCAATTTGGTGTCTGATTAGGACGACCTTAAAATTAGATTATAATTATTATTATTATAAAATCAATCTTAGGTGAATGATATCCATACAAATTACCTGAGTTTGATCACCCAAATTCACAACAATAGCATCAGGCAAAGGCTCAACAGTTATCCATTTCCCATCTCTAAGAACTTGAAGAACTCCAACTTCATCTTGTATCAAAAGTGTAATTGCACCCATGTCAGAATGTGCTTGCAAACCCAGAGTAAGCTCTGGCTGAGGGCATGGTGGATAATAGTTGATGGTATTATTCCGATAGGGTTCTCCAATTATATCCTGGATATAGGAAGATGAAAGAACAATGCTTTCAGATATAACAGTAAGTAGCTTCATCTGTTCGCTATACTTCTGGAAAGGAGAGGAATTGAAGCAAATCTCTTTTGCTACACCAACCTTATTAATGGGGTTTGCAGTAAAGGCAGGATGGAAGAAGCAAGTAAACTTGTAGAAGAACTGCTTGAGAGGGATTTACTTCTTGGCATCAATACTGATAGTAGATTATAATCTGAATATTTTAGAAGATTGAATTCCGTGGGAACTGATAATTTGTTTGTTGGGCTAGAGCTTGATATCTCGTTTGTTGATTTAATCAAAAGGATTTACCATGAAGGAAAGATACAGGAAGCAACAACTATATTAAGGGAATTGGAATTAAAGAATCCAGCTTCTGGTATTTCAAGTTGTACTGTGCAAATTGATAGGTCAGTCAATGATTATGACATTGATACAACTTCCATGCTGACAGCTAATACAGATGAAGAAATTCCGAAGGAGGTTTTGGCCACTCATGTCAGTTCACAGGATATGGAATCTATCATCAGGCTTTGTAAGGAAGGTAGAATGCAAGATGCATTGATGTTTTATGATGAAATGATTAAAAAGGGGCTAGTGCCAAACTTTAAGACTTTTAGTGTTCTAATTAGGTCACTTGACACAAATGACCTATAATATATATAGGTTAGCTGGTGTGGAATTCTTAGATTTAGCTTTGGAATCTGTTTCAGGTATGTTGGTGTATTTTTATTGTAGATAGCTTTCTTATCTTTTCAACAATAGAGTACAATGCTATTTTTACAATAAAAAAGTGCTCGCAAAAGCAAGCCTTCTGGCCTGTTGGCCTGACAGAGAAAATACACGTGTCACAGTGAACATGTGATAACCCTCAGAAGGAAGATAATTAAATCTTGATCTTAAATGAGGTACCTGGTGTTGACTAGGGATTAAAATATAGTTACTGCAACCATACCTGTAGGTGTAGAGGTTGCATAGAACAAGATAGAAGCCCAAAACTTGTCATAGCAACCCCAAAACAAGAAACCCTAACTCATATTATGTAGCGAAAAGTGCAAGGACTGTACTCAGTTTACCCTTCCAAAATTATAGCAAACTTTTGAAGTCACTAAGGTATCAAAACCTGCACCAAAATGAGAAGTGCTCATGGCCCCATTCTTACCTCACACTGTCAGACGCACACCCCATAGACGATATAAAAGCACATTCCAAACACTGTATAGACTTGCAAAGATGTGAAATCTACAAAACATGAAGTAAAAATTAGTCCTAACTCCTGAGAACCTGTTGATGCTTTTTTGGAAGATGGAACCAGTTCCAGACCAGGATGCCACCACCCTAGGCCATTCTAGCCTAAAGGGTCTTCAAAACAACACCTAGAACTCAAAAAGTTACCAGTGTAAGATAGAAAACAAACAAATTGGAGCTACCGAGCATCTCTTAGAGCCTCACATTCCCCCCCATAAATTAAGACAGTGAAAAACTCCAAATGTGGTCCTCTTCTCCTTAGTCTCCATTTCCTAGGTTTTTGGGCATGAGGAGGGGCATGGTCAGGAGCAAAAGAGAGGATATCCTTTTAGTCTTCATCTGTATGCATATGCATATATCTAAGATAGTCACAGAATAACATGTTTAGTAGAGTAAGAAAGGTAGGATATCGGTTGCAAGCAACCTCCTTAAAGATGCCTTGGACAAAGGTTTAATTCCAGATGTGATTACCTACAGGGCTTTGATTAACACACATTTTGAGGCAGGAAATATACAGGAGGCCTATGAACTTCTTGATAACATGATAGGTTGTGGAATTGTGCTAGACGACTCTCTCTATAACACTGTCATTGACAGACTTTGCAATCAATGGAAATTTGATACTAGTATGAAACTCTACAATGAAATAGAAAGGAAAGGCATGCTCCCAAGTATTAGCAGTTACATGTCACTTATCAGAGTACTCTTAAAAAATTGCAGAAAGGAGGAGTTTAATGAGATTCTGAACAGCACCTATGTAAAAGAATTGGCTTTTGATGTCAGAACTTGCAATATGCTGATTGATTGTTTATGCATGGAAGATGCAGATTTTGTCATGAATTTGTATGACAGAATGGAGGTGAAAGGTGTTGCACCTAATGCTTCTACATACAATGCTGTCATTGGTGGACTTTGCAAAGTAGGAAAGGTAGATATGGCATTGAAGATGCATTTGAGAATGCAGAAAATGGGTTTTCTGCCTGTTATTGAAAGCTTCAACACCCTCATGAATGGTCTTTGCAAGAAGGGCAGTTTGGAAGAGGCTAATAATATTTTTAAACTAATGCTGGAGAAAGGTTTAGTTCCTAATGTTCAGATTTACAGTAAGATGATAATTTCAAACTGTGAAAGGGGATGCATAAAGGGAGCCTTAAAACTGCATTATGAAATGCAAGATAAGGGGTTATTACCAGCGCTGGAAACTTATCACTCGCTTATTTATAGACTTTGCAAAGAAAGGGACATAGATGGAGCTCTAACGATTTACAATGAAATGGAGGCCAAATCTATGTTGCCAACTATCTCTAGTTGTTCAGTTGTCCTTGATCTCTTATGCAGAGAAGGGAGGGTGAAAGAATCATGCAAGCTTTTAAAGGCAGCATTGAAGAAGGGAATTGTGGCAGATGAAGTTGTTTGTGCAATAACTATTAACAAGCTGCAGAACCTTAGATATACAAGCGTCAAACTGTAAAAGCTAAACAATATTAACAGAACATTAATTTCCCAATCAAACCAGAATAGTATTCATATTATGCCAAGGCAATTTACTATTAAAGAAAATTTACCTTTATTATCATGTCAGGATACTTTTCTGCAAGGTCTTCAATACTAGTTCCACCCTTTCTGCATGAAATGATAACCTGTATCAACAAAATTCAATCAGGGTTCTAAGAATTTGTAAACCAAATGGCACACATCCATCCAGTCTAAATTTCAAGCAACCAGATAAGTCAAGGAATTTGGAGATTAAAGAAAATTTCAAAAGAGGATGATTACTGTTACTTAAAGATATTCCCATGCTAAATAGTAAATTGTTCTTATCAGAGGAAGCTAAGTAAAAAGTGGCAGTACAGGGTGGCAGGTGCAAGGGGGTACTCACTGACCACGATGGACAAGAAGTAATCAGGTTTTCTTAGGGATTGGGAGTCACCACCAATAACTATGCAGGGAGGTGTATGCCTTGTTTTCTAGAAACATAATATGTTAAAAACCTTGGTATATGACAAATAACAATCTTTGAAGACTCCTTGCATTTCATTAAACAAGCGAGAACCACCAATAACTATGTGGATGTGTATGCCTTGTTTGTAGAAACAAAATATGTTAAAAACCTTTCTATATGACAAATAACAATCTTTGAAGACTCCTTGCATTTCATTAAACACGCGAGAAGCCACACTGTAAGGTATGGGATGGGAGTAAATGATGCAGAATCTACAAGCGGGCATGAAGATGATGCTCTCTTTGGAGATCTATTTTCAGAGGCTAGCAGGCAAGTAGTCATCTCTGATGGACATGAACAGCCCTGCTCTACAAATGACAGTGTTTCTGACTCCAGTAATATTCCTTTACAAGGAGCTGTTGAAGTGCTTAGTTTTATTAAAGAGTGCATTTTTTCTCAAGATTGGCATTCTTCTATTTACAAAGAAGCCTGTCACCAACTTAATGAAGAACATGTCAGTGCTCTTTTATGAATGCTACAGCCACAGCTTTTAGTTGATGAAAGAATGGAGGGGGCTAGTGTTTCACATATGTCCTACGAAAAACACTTCCTTGAACATTTTCACAAAGCATGCTTTAACCTGTTACATGAACTTGTTATGAGGCGTGCCTTATCCATCAAACTTGAAGAATACCTAGTAAATCAAGTTCTGAAGGTAGAGGATGGTAAATCAGTAATATGTTTAGTCCTTTTGGTAAAGGTCTATTTTTTCAGTTCTAGATAGCCTCTGGTTTAGATGAGCATATTCCCATTAATAGGTTTGTTAGCACTGGCAATGCACAGACAATCTGTTTATGATTTTTCCTATATTAGGAATCAAAATCCTTTTGAAGTTTTGTCTTTGAGCACCTAATTCTTGACTATTAAGCCTTTGTAGATCTGTTTATTGCAGTTAATAAAATTTTAACTAGGGAGCAACATGACCTGTTAGCTAAGAGACTACATAATGAGGACTTCAATAACTCTGTCATTCATTGAGAATCGTTTAAAATGCTTGAGTTTTTGGGATTGCTTTATATGTGAGTATTGTACATGTCCTTTTGTTCATATTTGTCCTTTTTTCTCTTACATTCAGTTATTTTTTAGATGTACTGCATATTGCATTTTGGGGGCTGCTGAATGCCATGCAGTAGAGATAAAAGGAGAACTCCCTTTTTTGAAGAAACTCTGTAATGGTGGTAACTTTTTGCAACTCTTTTTATCAGTAATTCTATGGCTAGTGTAGCTAAACTGGGAAAAGACCATGAAATCTAAATTGTCTAACCTCAATACAAAACCATTTGTGAGTCAAAATGAAAGGGACTAACTAAATAACTATAGACACTAACATCTGTGTTTGACTTTGAACTCTTTTAACAGTTCATAATTGGAACTTTTTATAGATTACATGGTATTGTCTATAAATATGGTGTCTTTATTTTTGGAATAGGACTAGCTCAAGTGCAAGAAAGATATACAAATTGATTATGTTCTAATTTGGAACCAGAACACATTGGATGTAAAACAATTATTCCTAAGGACACAAAGAAAAAGAAGCTTACTGTAATAGTGCCAGAGCATAAGCCCTGTTTATGCTTTACTGAGGTAAGATAACATAATTATATATTTGTACCAAATTTTGTTATTTTCCTTCTTGTTGCTAGAGTTGTAAGGAAAAGTGGACCAACGTAGACAGCAGTTTTAGAGATTTTTAATCTAATCACTAGATATAGAGTGCAGGTTGAAAAGAGTAATTTAGGCCAGTTTAATCCAGGTTTCAGGACAACTTAGTTCCAACAAAACATGAGCTAATTAAACAAAATACAAAAAAATTACCAAGTTTAATATAAAATACTAGCAACCTTAAATGGCAGACTATTATCTAGGGAACTAGAAGGAAAAGAAGAAAAGGCATTCGTTCCAATGGAATTTTAACATTAACTCCTATTAGAATGGGATTCCAAATGGAAAATATTAGTAAACTTTTTCTTAAAGTTAACTAATCTGCCTCTCAAAGTGGCCCTCGAACAAATTACACCATTTCCTTTCCACTTACAGCTATAGGAAGATTGATAACAATGCATTGGAACAATAATATTTAATAGATGATGTTTCAATATAAGAATATTTATTTGCACAGATGAATGCTCCTTGTGTAAAATAGACATTTGAATTAAGAGATATATTCTCTGGAGCCACTTCCAGAGTAACATTGATTTTGTTAATATATGCTAGATCATCCTTCTGAAAGGTTGCCACACAAAACCTAAAAAGTTCTATGATCCTTGAATACTATAAGTTAATGGGTTGTGGTGACAAGATTCTCCGATATGTAATACTCTAGGGCACCCAATTTATCACTTCAGCGGGCATCTTGATCATCAAGGCATAGCACTTACCCTGCCTGTATATCATCAGGAACTCTTGGAGCCAATTAACTCCTTTCTTTTGTATCATGTCAAAATAGCCGGCCTTCCTTCACCATCTATAAATAACACTAGCCAAGACTGTAATTAAATGCCAGACTTCATGTGGGTTGTAGGCATTGGACCAGCTAATACAAATTGAATTTATAAGGATGGATCAAGAAACTACAAGTGTACGGTAGAGCTTAGAATTCAAAGATCAGATTTTTAGCTTATCACTATTTCCTTGGCATGTCAAAGGTGTATGATTGTTTTGCACGAATCCCATTTGGAAGACACTTTGGAGCTCATTATCCCAGACATGTGATAACTACAAATGTTTTACAATTTATATTCAATACCTTTAAAAACAGGAAGAATGTCAACTACTGGTTCCTAATAATACTAGACCAATATTCAGAGCAGGGAAAGAGGAAGCACATAAATATATCAGAACATACTTCAGTGGTAAGCTCACTAAGTCGTTAGCATATGCAGTTTTTAAAGGTACCTGTGCATTAACATCTCCATAACCATCAATACATGCTATTTGAGCATTAATTGTCCTTCTAAGTGCTTCATCTTGATTTACTATACCATGCCCCTCTGTTCCAATTTGAACAAGCCCTTGTTGGGGCTGATGAAGCTGGGGATATGATGTACTAGTGTCAGAAGAAAACACCATAGTTGTTGAAGAGCCTTGTGACTGAAGCATCTATAAACAGAGAACTCAACAATGAGGCTTTTCTAATAAGCATTTAATGTACAATTTCCACAAAATGAATGAAGGAGAAAAGTTTGTTAGTTGTTATTCTTTTTTTACTGAAATAAACAACTGGCACACATAACTAAGAACTGAAGAGTGCCACTAAAATATTTAGAATTCACAAATAAAGATTCGAGCAAATATCTAACATAAAATCAATGTGTTCCAAACATGGCTCCATGCCATATTAAAGACATGTAGAACATGTTTTTCTTTGAGATTTAGATAAGTCCTATAAACTGACAGGACTTACATCTTTAGCAAGAATTCCTTCGACATTGAATTCCATTCGGGGGTTAACAGCTGCAAGTTTCATTGATAAAAACTGCAAGAAACAAAATCCCCACCAAATAAGAATAATGCACAGTATAACGACAAGAGGTTAAACAAGTATCAGGCACTGGGTGAAATATCTTTGGCATCTTACCTCAACTTGCCGTTGCAATGACTGTACATAGTTTATTATTTCATCAAGCATCACGGCTTTCCCAGTGACCTGCAAACATAATCCTCTATTCAAATGTGCTGCATGAAAAATCCATTTTGCAAAGCAGTCAATATGATCTGAGAAAAATAAAACATAGATGCCGTGCACTACCTTACTACATCCAGGAACAAGGTCTTGCAGAAACTTCATCCGTTCACTAATTTTTTCTCTCCTCGCCTGTCACACAGATAAGCTTAATTTTATACATCCAAGCAACTCAATGCATAGACACAAACATAATGTATCATCCTAAAAAAGTTAAAAACAACTGGAACACTTACTCTCTCTACAAGGCTGTGACTATTAGTGGCTTGGCCTCGCCTTGCTCTGACATGGATATAGTCTTCTTTACGTGGTTCGGAATTTTGGATATTATCTTTTGCTTGTTTTGGACTGCCTTCACCTATCTTTGCACTAGCATTCTGTTCTACCTTATATTTTACATCATCCTTCTCCTTCACACCCTCTACAGTTTTATACTTCATGCCTTTCAGCCCATCTACCACCTTAGTAATCTGTCAAGAAGAATAACATATTTTTCAGATAAAAAAGTCAATTCAAAAGATTTATTTCATGTCCTATTCTTCAGAATCCACAACCAATGCACAGGGTGCCTTTCAACAAGAAAATATATGAAATCCTAAGCTCATCGAACTGCTTCTAAATTGATGAAAACACTAAATTTAAACCCTAACCAGCCCAAACTGACAGTACGAAAAAGTGAAGTAACATGTATACAACGACACCCAAAGATTTGAGCTGCCGGTATCAAATATGAGAGTAAATTTCTGAGCTGGGGTTCCAATTCCAATCTCTCCAAAATACAGGGCGTCCCTCAATGACACATAATCGCCCTTGTTAGAGTCGAAACCCTGACCCCCTGGAGACCAAACTTCCTAATGAGTGCGTAGCATGACAACCTTTACGCACTGAAGCCTTAGCCACAGGCCTGGTTTTAGGATCCAGCGATATAAGCTAACTGACAATGAGGATATAAAAGATATATTAAAATCCATTTTGAACCTAATAACACCACCAAGGAAACCCTCAATGAACCCAAATCTGATAATTTCAACAATTGAAGATGGATTTTTTATACCAATAGAAAATAGAAAAAATCACTGACCTGTTCTTCTTTGATGGGCTGAGCTTTAGCCTGTATCAAGACTTGATATGTCTCACAAGAGAGAATTTCAAGAACTACCTGACAAGCTGAAGACATGTGTCTATTTATCAATAGAAAATAAAAAAAAATCTGGCGAAATAGTGTAGCTAAACAAGGAAAAGACCATGAAATCTAAATTGTCTAACCTCAATACAAAACCATTTGTGAGTCAAAATGAAAGGGACTAACTAAATAACTATAGACACCAACATCTGTGTTTGACTTTGAACTCTTTTAACAGTTCATAATTGGAACTTTTTATAGATTACATGGTATTGTCTGTAAATATGGTGTCTTTATTTCTGGAATAGGACTAGCTTAAGTGCAAGAAAGATATACAAATTGATTATGTTCTAATTTGGAACCAGAACACATTGGATGTAAAACAATTATTCCTAAGGAAACAAAGAAAAAGAAGCTTACTGTAATAGTGCCAGAGCATAAGCCCTGATTATGCTTTACTGAGGTAAGATAACATAATTATATATTTGTACCAAATTTTGTTATTTTCCTTCTTGTTGCTAGAGTTGTAAGGAAAAGTGGACCAACGTAGACAACAGTTTTAGAGATTTTTAATCTAATCACTAGATATAGAGTGCAAGTTGAAAAGAGAAATTTAGGCCAGTTTAATTCAGGTTTCATGACAACTTAGTTCCAACAAAACACGAGCTAATTAAACGAGATACAAAAAACTTACCAAGTTTAATATAAAATCCTAGCAACCTGCAATGGCAGACTATTATCTAGGGAACTAGAAGGAAAAGAAGAAAAGGAATTCATTCCAATGGACTTTTAACATTAACTCCTATTAGAATGGGATGCCAAATGGAAATTATTAGTAAGCGTTTTCTTAAAGTTAACTAATCTTCCTCTCAAAGTGGCCCTCGGACAAATTACACCATTTCCTTTCCAATTACAGCTATAGGAAGATTGATAACAATGCATTGGAACAATAATATTTAATAGATGGTGTTTCAATCTAAGAATATTTATTTGCACAGATGAATGCTCCTTGTGTAAAATAGAGATTTGAATTAAGAGATATATTCTCTGGATCCACTTCCCGAGTAACATTGATTTTTTTAATATATGCTGGATCATCCTTCTGAAAGGTTGCCACACAAAACCTAAAAAGTTCTATGATCCTTGAATACTATAAGTTAAGGGGTTGTGGTGGCAAGATTCTCCAATATGTAATACTCCAGGGCACCCAATTTATCACTTCAGCGGGCAGCTTGATCATCAAGGCATAGCACCTACCCTGCCTGTATATCATCAGAAACTCTTGGAGCCAATTAACTCCTTTCTTTTGTATCATGTCAAAATAGCCGGCCTTCCTTCACCATCTATAAATAACACTAGCCAAGACTGTAATTAAATGTCAGACTTCATGTGGGTTGTAGGCATTGGACCAGCTAATACAAATTGAATTTGTAAGGATGGATCAAGAAACTGCAAGTGTACGGCAGAGCTTAGACTTCAAAGATCATATTTTTAGCTTATCACTATTTCCTTGGGATGTCAAAGGTGTATGATTGTTTTGCACGAATCCCATCTGGACGACACTTTGGAGCTCATTATCCCAGACATGTGATAACTGCAAATGTTTTACAATTTATATTCAATACCTTTAAAAACAGGAAGAATGTCAACTACTGGTTCATAATAATACTAGACCAATATTCAGAACAGGGAAAGAGGAAGCACATAAATATATTAGAACATACTTCAGTGGTAAGCTCACTAAGTCATTAGCATATGCAGTGTTTAAAGGTACCTGTGCATTAACATCTCCATAACCATCAATACATGCTATTTGAGCATTAATTGTTCTTCTAAGTGCTTCAGCTTGATTTACTATACCATGCCCCTCTGTTCCAATTTGAACAAGCCCTTGTTGGGGCTGATGAAGCTGGGGATATGATGTACTAGTGTCAGAAGCAAACACCATAGTTGGCGAAGAGCCTTGTGACTAAAGCATCTATAAACAGAGAACTCAACAATGAGGCTTTGCTAATAAGCATTTAATGTACAATTTCCACAAAATGAATGAAGGAGAAAAGTTTGTTAGTTGTTATTCTTTACTGAAATAAACAACTGGCACACATAACTAAGAAATAAAGTGTGCCACTAAAAGATTTAGAATTCACAAATAAAGATTCGAGCAAATCTCTAACATAAAATCAATGTGTTCCAAACACGGCTCCATGCCATATTAAAGACATGTAGAACATGTTTTTCTTTGAGATTTAGATAAGGCCTGTAAACTGACAGGACTTACATCTTTAGGAAGAATTCCTTCGACATTGAATTCCATCCGGGGGTTAACAACTGCAAGTTTCATTGATAAAAACTGCAAGAAACAAAATCCCCACCAAATAATAATAATGAATAGTATAACGACAAGAGGTTAAACAAGTATCAGGCACTGGGTGAAATATCTTTGGCATCTTACCTGAACTTGCCGCTGCAATGACTGTACATAGTTTATTATTTCATCAATCATCACGGCTTTCCCAGTGACCTGCAAACATAATCCTCTATTCAAATGTGTTGCATGAAAAATCCATTTTGCAAAGCAGTCAATATGATCTGAGAAAAATAAAACACAGATGCCGTGCACTACCTTACTACATCCAGGAACAAGGTCTTGCAGAAACTTCATCCGTTCACTAATTTTTTCTCTCCTCGCCTGTCACATAGATAAGCTTAATTTTATACATCCAAGCAACTCGATGCATAGACACAAACATAATGTATCATCCTACAGAAGTTAAAAACAACTGGAACACTTACTCTCTCTGCAAGGCTGTGACTATTAGTGGCTTGGCCTCGCCTTGCTCTGACATGGATATAGTCTTCTTTAGGTGGTTCGGAAGTGTGGATATTATCTTTTGCTTGTTTTGGACTGCCTTCACCTATCTTTGCACTAGCATTCTGTTCTACCTTATATTTTACATCATCCTTCTCCTTCACACCCTCTACAGTTTTATACTTCATGCCTTTCAGCCCATCTACCGCCTCAGTAATCTGTCAAGAAGAATAACATATTTTTCAGATAAAAAAGTCAATGCAGAAGATTTATTTCATGTCCTATTCTTCAGAATCCACAACCAATGCATAGGGTGCCTTTCAACAAGAAAATATATGAAAGCCTAAGCTCATCGAACTGCTTCTAAATTGATGAAATCACTAAATTTAAACCCTAACCAACCCAAACTGACAGTACGAAATAGTCAAGTAACATGTATACAACGACACCCAAAGATTTGAGCTGTCGGTATCAAATATGACAGTAAATTTCTGAGCTGGGGTTCCAATTCCAATCTCTCCAAAATACTGGGCGTCCCTTAATGACACATAATCGCCCTTGTTAGAGTCGAAACCCTGACCCCCTGGAGACCAAACATCCTAACGAGTGCGTAGCATGACAACCTTTACGCACTGAAGCCTTAGCCACACGCCTGGTTTTAGGATCCAGTGATATAAGCTAACTGACAATAATGATATAAAAAATATATTAAAATCCATTTCGAACCTAATAACACCACCAAGGAAACCCTCAATGAACCCAAATCTGATAATTTCAACAATTGAAGATGGATTTTTTATACCAATAGAAAATAGAAAAAATCACTGACAAGTTCTTCTTTGATGGGTTGAGCTTCAGCCTGTATCAAGACTTGATATGTCTCAAAAGAGAGAATTTCAAGAATTACCTGACAAGCTGAAGACATGTGTCTATTTATCAATAGAAAATAAAAAAAAACTCTGGTGAAAAAATCTTGAGTGTTCTTCATTAATGGATAGCGCCTCTTCCTGTATCAAGATCTGAAGAGGACAATGGTTTTAATGGACTTTTTCTTCTCCCATCAATTAAAACTAGAAGAATAATTCACACTTACAACCTCAACTGAAAGAGATACATTTTCCCTCCAAAGGTATCAACTTAAAGACATGCATTTTCCCGCCAAAAGTTTTCAATGGACATATCTTTTTGATATCTTAGTTTTTGTATTTTGTTTAATTTTTTTAAAGATTATTCATTGTATTTTAATTAATATTGTATATTACAAAAAAATTTAATGTTATATACGTATTATATACTATAATTTATATGTATAATAGTTATAATTACATATATTTTAAATAATATTTAATTATATTATATTATATGAATTAATATTATATATATAAATTAATATATAACTATATATTACACTGGGTACAAAATGATCAAGTTAATCAACGCCTCTAAAACCTTACTTTTGTTAATTATAATCTTTACATTATAATTATTATAATAACCATTAATCACCCTTATAATATTTATCATATATATTTTTAATAATTTATGTTATTCTATGGCTGGAAAAGTATGTTTTTGACATAATATTCAATTTTCATTAATTTGTAAATAGTAAATCAATTATTAAATTGAGTTTTTTTAATAGTGATATAATTAGTATCAATAAAGTTTTTGTAATTATTTTATTATTTTTTAGATCTTGTACATTTTTTAATTGGAGGTATGAAAATTTTCAAGAACAGGAATATGGTGTTCCTATATTATTAAAGATCATGATAAAAAACATGACCAACGCTATGAAAATGTTCAAACATTAGAAACAATATGGCGTTACTATTGTTATGTTCTAAAGCATAGTTCAAAAAACCTTATGTCATAGCATATACAGAAGCCAGATCTGTAGTGTAGCTTAGAGAGCTATAGAAAGACAAATATCAATAGAGAACATGTAGTGTTTGACATATATAACCTGAAATATATATTTATATTAATTGATATATTATCAACCAATTATTTTTATTTTATATGTATTTGGTCAATTCATGTTAAGTTGTGATACTACATTAATTTACTAGATTCTAACATTGTAGATGGATTCAGAGACCCATTTCTATCTGCAGTGTTAGAATTTAGTAAAATGTACAAATTAATTGTCAAATTTGTAATTTTTTCCATTGCTAGAGTAACACAATTAAAAATGACCAAATAAATGACCAATTGTAAACTGGTCATTTGTAGTCTAGATATTCCGTGATCAAATTTGGTCATTTATCTTAGTCATTTTTAGTTGGTTTTTATCCCGTGACCAAAAGTGGTCATTTATCTTGGTCGTTTTTAGTTAACTCACTTAGAATTATCGTTTTTGGTCATTTATCCCTTTAAAAAAACTGTGGTGACCAAAATTTTTGGTCTCGTGGTCACTAATCTCTCATTTTCCACTAATGACTGTTGGCATTCCATACTGATTTATCGTTAGGAGATTTGATCACATTGGTGCCGTTATCTTTCGACATTTCCCACTTTTTAGAATATATGTTTTTATGGTTGGGGTGTCGATATGGAATTTCCACAATGTCATTTTCTTTTATAAGTGTCATCTTTTGAGCATTGATTTGAGCAGAAATTTGTATTTTTTGTCTCTTGAGGTTTTAAGGTTTCGGTCTGTATCTTTTCCAACTTGTTTTCTAACTGCATGTTATCATTTTGAAACTTCTTAATCACTTCTACATCTGATTTTCTGTCATCTTCAAACTTCTTAAGTTGTTCCTTAAGATCTTCATTATGCCTTCTGATACAACGATTTTCTTACTGTTTGTCTAGAATTTTTCCTTCAATGTCTTCCATAGATTGATCTATCTTCCAAATACTTTTCAACTTCTTAATTTTTGTGACTAGTGTCTTGTTATGATTTCTTAATCTGAAAATTTCTTCAGAATTGCTTGATAACACCTTGTTGACTTTTGTCAGTTCCAACTTATGTGTCTTCTTACTGTCGTCATACTGTTGCTAAAGTTTTTCTTCTTGCCATTGATGATGACGTAACTCTATTTCTTGATTTTCTAACTTTCTCCGGACTTGCACTAGTTCGACATCTTTTTCCATGATGAGCTTGTTTAGACGTTTTATTTCTTCTTCTAAATCATTATTGCTTCCATATGGTGGTTTGCTGTCATTTTTTGACTTTCTGATCTAGTCTTCTAGGTTTTGATTATAAATTTTTAAACCTGATATGTCTTTTTCCTGGTCAGATAACATTTTCTTGTTATCTCTTATGGTTCATTCTAGCTGTCGATTTTGATTCCATAAGCGGTGATTCTCATTGTCTTCCCACTCTTTCAACCACTTTTTCATCTTGACCTCAGCATGTAGACTTTTATTGATCGCCTTATATTGCTCTAACTCGTCCACTATTGTTTGTAGTTGTGCCTTCATTTCCGAATATGTAGGTGCCATTGTTTGGGACTATGTTTCTACTTCACTTTTGTCTTATTTTCTTCTAGAAGGGTAGATACAAAAGCTGTAATAATTCTCAATATGTCTCTTTTGGAAAAAAGCTTTCTTCGACTATTTCTTGTTAGGTCAAATAACCCTTTTTTTCCAAAAATAATTATTATCATTATTATCATTAATAATTATTATAATTTTATTTTTATAATAATAATAATTGATTAATTAATTAATAACATTATTATATTAATATTTTATAAACTATATATATAGTTTAATATATAGTTTTTTAATAATAATTAATTATTGTATTAATTATTATATAATAAAAATCTTTATTTTATTATTTGTTTTAATAATAATAAAATAAGGTTTTGAAATATTATAATTAAATAATAAAAAAATGCCAATAGTTTTGCAAAATGCTAGTAGATTGGGTGGTTGGGAGGAATGAGTGTTACCTTCCCCACTTAAGTTCAAATCTCACTTGCTTTTTAGTAGCAATTATTATGCACCTTTCTTTATCTTTTATTTCCCTTAAGTTTTGTAAAATGTGAGTAGATTGGGTGGTTGGGAGGAATGAGTGTTATATTCCCCAGCTAAGTTCAAATCTCACTTTCTTTTTAGTAGCAATTATTATGCACATTTTTTTATCTTTTATTTCCCTTAAGTTTTGTAAAATGTGAGTAGATTGGGTGGTTGGGAGGAATGAGTGTTATATTCCCCACCTAAGTTCAAATCTCTCTTGCTCTTTACTAGTAATTATTATGCACTTTTATATTCAAACCCAAACCCACTTTAAGAAACCGGGCGTGGTTTCACTTTTACCCTCTTTTTTTTTTTCCTTTTACTTTTATCTTTTTTTTTTAACTTTTTGTTTTTCGTTTTTTTTTTTGTTTTTTTTTGTTTTTTTTTTTGTTTTTCCTCCTTTTAGTTTTTTTGTTTTTAACTTTTTTTTTTAACTCTTTCCTTTTTATTTTTTATTTTGATTTTTATTTTCTTTTTTTTACTTGGTCAAAGACCATAAATTTAGGGACCCCCTAGGATTATGATTAAAAATCACGATATGGCCAAAGGCTTGGATCACAAACTAGCTTTGATACCACTGTAATGGTAAAATACCGTTTTACTTAAATTCTTGAACTTCCACTTTCTAAAATACAAATAATCCATGAGTTGATAAAATAGATATGATGATGATGTTAGAATATTACAACATAGCTCGCCTTTAATATGGCTTGAGCATTTCATAATAAAGAGTTATGTCCCTTCACATTAATTGCTAACTACTATAATAATTAACACCTATTATTTTATTTATTTATTATCCTATTTATGTTCGTTACATGAACCCAATGGTGCTAGTGACTGAAAGGACTCCTGATTTAGACATGACTCCTGATTTAGACATAATGACCAAATTGGACAAGGGAGGATTATAATCCTAACACCCCGCCTAAATGATAACTTGAAAAATTTGTGGGCCCTAGTAACTAAGACCATAGGTCACCCATTATAGCAAGTAAAGTAAAGTAATTGCTCAACACAAAGAGTTGGGGAAAAAACAACATGGGAAAAAATCCCCCCCTCTAATTAAGAAGATAGAATCAAGATTCAAGTTTGAAAAACTTGAAAATGTGTTGCTGCAATCTCTATGATGTAGCGGAGCAGTATGCATGATGTTTTGTGCATAGGTATCCTGGGGCCTAGCATGTAGACTTCTCCATCTTCTCCCAAAATGATGATGGAAGGAAGGAGGAATGTAACCTTTGCCTCTTGCTGGATGAAGAGGTGTATAATCCACTCTATTCTTATGAATGTAATGAGACTGAGCCCTTTCCATGTAGTGTCTTACACAGATTATATTGCATCTCTCTGAAGGAGATGAGATTGCATGACATAACACAAGGGTCTTTCCAATCTGAGTGTCAGATGGATTTCCATTCATCTTCCTAGCTTCCAGTTTGGAAGTAGGGACTAGACCTGGATCTGAATCAACCTGAATCTCAATCTCATAAACTAATACAACTGGATTTGCAATACTAGTGGAAATTGCAAAAGAAGTAGATGAAATGTTTTACCTTCCCTTGTAAGTGGTTGCTGAGAGTGCACTAGGTCTAAAAATTGCATGAAGTATGAGAACTCATATGCCTTAGAGGCATGATTTGCAGTACCCTTCGCTATGATTTTCCCAGTAGAGATATTTGTGATTTCCACTAAGTCAAGACCAAATATGACTTGCTTTGGAGAGCCGGTATGAGTCATTTGGTATACTGATAACAAGTTTGCAGCTAAGGAGGGAACATAAAGCACATCTTTGAACTTTCTAAGTTCAATCTTGATAGAGCCCTTCCCTTTGTCTTGAACTTTACTGTTATTTCCCATTTGAATACTAGCACCATCAAAATACTACAAGGAAGAGAATGTTTCTCTGGATGCAACCATATGATTGGAAGCTCCAGAATCAATGAGGAAGGCATGTGTTGTTGAGCAGCTAGCCTTCAGTGCATGGCATGTCTCTTCATGTTCTTGAGTTTCTCATCTATGGTCAGCCTTCCTTGTGCTAGAAGGTACAACAATGTTATGTTTCTTCAGAAGAATATCCATCTCATCAATTGTTCTTCTCATACAAAAGCTATCTGGATGAAAGCCCCTTCCATAGTAAGAACAAAGTGTCTTTCCTTTGTCATTCTTCTTGCTTCTCTTCGAACCTGAAGGATCATTTGACTGCTCTTTCTCTACATGAGACTCATTTCTTCCCTTTATCATTCTCTACCTTAGGTCCTCCTGCAACCAGTGCTTGATCTTTAGAAGATCAAATGATACCCATTTTGATCAACTTGTCATGCTCCCGAGTGAGAGATTCAATGAAGGAGTTTAGAGTAGGCATCTTCTAGTTTGCAGTATAGAGCTTCATAGAATGAAATGTTGATACAAATACTAAATATTCTGCACCAAGTTTGGAGAGAATGGAAAGGATGAGTTGATCATCCTCCTTCTCAACCTTGCACAGCTTCAATTGGAACACTAGATGCTTAAATTTGGTGAAGAATTCATTTAATGTTTCGAAATTGGCTAGATGAAGTGAGATCAACTCATTCTCCAACTAATAGATCCTCATATCATCTTGCTTGTCAAATAAGGAATAAAGATTATCCCAAACCTCCTTGGGAGTCTTCAATCCATTGATGTGAAAAAGAAGATCTTGAGATATTGAGAGGCACAAGCATCCATATGCTTCATTAAGCCTATTCCAGTACTTTTCTATTTCAACATAATGAATTGGCTCTCTCTCTATCTCCATTGTGAGTTTGAAGAGTCTTTTGGAGCGTAGCTGCATCTCCATGTCCTCCTTCCATTGGTGATAGCTGAAAGGAGTGAGAAGCTCCATTGGAGGGGCCATCTAGAATGCAATGAAGAAGACTGAGCTATTGTAGCGAATGCAGTGAAGGAGACTGAGCTTCTTGTAGCGAATGCAGTGAAGAGGATTGATAAACCTGTAAATCACACAATCAAACAGACAAAATAAGGTCGACAATTTGTACTTTTGGAATCTTTCCTTCACACCCAGCATAGTTGATCAAGCAAGTTTGATCAACAATTCCTTAACTTGGGATAGTAAGTGGTAAATTCTCCACTTCTGGTGGAGTACTGGAAGGATCAATTTTGCTCAATTTTATATATATCTAAGTATGGATCTATGGTAGGAGAAGTGCCTTGTCCTGCCGAGGCTCTGATACAATATTAAATTGAGCACATATATCTATGGATCAACACACAACTCATAAAATAGATCACACAATTTACTCAGCAATTGAAGAATGAAACAATGCAAAAATGGCTTGCAACTGTGAATGCTTTCATTAATCAAAAGTAATTATATAATTAATTACAATGAATTAAAATGGATAAATAGCCACATGCAATTCGAATCCATGTGAGGAAATTCAAATTGATTGGATTCTACTTGATTGAATGGTTAACTGACCTTGTCTAAATCATTATCGGAGTTCATCGGAGTTCAAAATCCAAACTCAAGTGTCTAATTCAGTGTTGACTAGTTTAACTGACTGAGGTAGGTGAGTAAATGTGCCTCACCTACATGCAACCATGCAATCCTAGCGCTAAATGAATAGAAGTTAGTGTAGGGAACTAAAAATGAATGTAATTGACTCCTAACTGAGCTTAACTAGTCACCAATTGATCTCAACTGATGGAGTTTGGTTTCGGCACTCCCAGTGGCTCCTAATTTGTAGGGATTGATCTAGGAGGCTCCTAAACTAATGCATGCAAGTGTAATGAGTGACAGTTGGCCTCAATTAGTGTTCCCCACACTTTAGTAACTGGTGTATGTGCCCCAATTAGGCCAAGTGGACCCAATGGTGCTAGTGACCAAAAATAGATTGAAAGGACTCCCGATTTAGACATGACTCCTGATTTAGACATAATGACCAAATTGGAAAAGGGAGGATTATAATCCTAACATACGTGTGCGCTTTCCACTATGTGGAAAGACTTACCCATACAAGGATCAGGCCATATGCTCTGAATGGGCATATTGATTGCCTGGGCAATTGGAATTACCTTCTCAATACTAAGCAACACTATTTGTAAGACTACATAACAACGAAACAATAGGTGAATAGCATGGGCCATCAAATACTATGGGTCACTAATTCTACTTAATGTGACCAACTCAACTACTCAACTAACTAACTAATTAATTGAGATTACAATTCTTAAGAGGGCCCTCCTTGAATCCTTACTGGAGTCATATTTTTACTTTAGATAGCTTGAAAAAATAATTTCTTACATTCAGATTCCAAGACGAAACATTTATAAATTTTGAATATATAACTCTTTACATTACATTTATGTCAAATTTGTTTCATGATCAAGGTTTTCCCTTTGAAACCACTTAGTATTTTGATCAAGGACAACTTTCTGTAGATATTTGGTGGTTGATAATGTGCCACATCTCTCTTTGAATTTACACGTTGTAACCTTCTTCCAATTTTGTAGCGTACATATAATCTCTCTTGGAGTTTGAACAACACAAGTGGTGTTTTTTGGAGGCTTTGAAGCCTCTGTTCATTCGTTTCAACTAAACAGTGCCTAGCCTTTCTCATCTTTGGTCATGGTCTTCCTTCAACGTGCTCAACAAAAGTGCTCGTCTCTTTGAATGAAAAGGAGTAGCAACACCGCATTCATGTGAATATTATGGCCAAGGATCATAAACAACGGCCATATCTCTTTTAACGTGAAACTTTTGGTTACACTATGTCAAGTTCTGTTCAATTTTTCCATTTTCCCACTGTATCGATGGATTGTCTGCATGAAAAATGAGAAAATTGAAAAAATAAGTGGATGTTAAACAAACACTAAAATATATAATTTTATATCCATTATCCATAAGATATTGTTAAAGTTAATATAAGTACAAAATAAATACTATTTAATAAACAAACAAAAAAAATAGATATGAAAAAATACAAAAAAGCAAGTGTCTTTAACCACCCTCTAGTTAAATCTCATTTAAATATTAATAAATATACATACCACGACCATAAAATAAATCCATGTTATACAAAGACAATACCTAAATAACTATCAATATAATTAAATAATATTTAAACACCTATAAACATAATTAAATAATAAACTCTAAAGACTATGCCAACAATTGAGGAGATATAATGGTATGGCATGAACGATTCAACGGAGGTATAATGGTATGGCATGCAGAGTTTTACGAGTTAAAATTTGTATATACTTGGATCCTCCATAGTTCCATGTATGTAATTCCTCCATGTTCTTTTTTAAAGGTTTACTAGGTTTTTGAATCTAGAACCTCAAAAATCTTCTTTCCTTCATAGACTCCAAAGAATCCAAAGGCGTGAATATTTTTCCGAGTAGTTTTAATAATAATAATAATAATAATCTATTTTTAAGGTCACCGCCAAGCGAGACACCAAATTGGTGTATGAGACCCCCTTGTTTGTGGGACAAGGGACCACCCTCTGCGTGGCGATTTAACTGCTAAAGTCTACAGAGGTGTACATACACTACCCCCCTCTGGATTTGAACCCGTGACCTCCTAAGAGGAAACACATGCTCTTAACCATTAGGCCCACTTGTCCTCTCACGTTAACCTTAACTAAGGTTAACTTGTTATTTGTTGAGGTAGTTTTTGAGGATAGAAAATTGCCGTATATTTTATTTGAAAATATCAAAATTTATTATAATTTAGTTGTTAAATTATAAAAATGACCAAATTTATCATAATTAAGTTATCAAATTTATAATGAAAATAGTTTAACTAGTGCTAAACTTAATCATCAATGTGCCACTTTTTACTTCAGCTAAAACCATGCTGTATGTCTTGCGTTCTTACCCTCTTTAAATTGATTGATGTACATTTTAAGACATACCCTCTTTAAATTGATTGATGTATATTTTAAGACATTATGTGAGTGTTTTCATAAAAATAAACGCACTTATGGGCAAATTATGTAATAGTTTAAAGATTCTTTATTTTCATGAGGATATTGCATATCAATATTTCCATCATGTTACGTGAAAAGATTAATTTTTTAATTGATATATTTTTTTTATATAAAGTTTATAATAAAAAATTGATAAATTTTGTAAGTAATAATAGAATTTATTAATTTAAAATAATGAAATGTTTTTTTCATAAATCTGATAATAAATTTTAAGTATATATATAATATATTAATTTTTTATTTTTATAGCAATTTTTATAAGATTAATAGTAAAATGGTGATAGAAATATTAAGTATGATTTTATTTTTTCAAATTAGATAGTATTGATAATTTTTAATTAATTAATCAAACAAGTTTATTTAAAGTATTTATAGTTTTGACAAGTAAGAATAATTTTTAAGTAGAATTTTATAAAATTAGATATTATTGATAATTTTTTCATTAATTTGAATTAAACAAGTTTATCTAAAATCATTATAGTTTTGATAAGTTAGGAGATACTAATCTATATTGTTGTGTAACTTAATTCTGTGTGCTCTTGTTTTGGAGCTAGTTTTTCCGTCAAATTTTTATCACATATGCTTTGGCATGTTTTCTATCTTAACATATTGGTCTTAAAGTGTGACTCCAAATGGATGCCATATCAGCCACAAAGTTCCAAGTTGTCTAGGCCTAATATTACCATAGTGTATTTTTACTGGGACCCATGGGTGAACATTGATGTGATTTAAAATATTTTTTTGATTTTAAATATTCATTTTATTTCAAAATGTAGAATAAATTTTTTTCTTGAATAATTTTAAAAGCATGAAAATATTGACAATTAAGTGTACACAAAGTACTTTTATGAACCACATATGGTAGCTAGTATTACCACTTCTAACCCATGGTAGTCTAAAACTTCTAGGATTTCCATGGGAATTCGACTATTTTTTCACTAAAATTTAAAAAAATCTAGTAAAATTTTGGGAAATCATTGTTACAACTCTCAAACTTACATATTTTAAGTGCCTAAAGATTTTTGAAAGTGTTAAATCTATTTCTACCTTCAAAAAACACATTAAAACAATGCTTAGTTGAAACACATTTTTATAAATTTATAAAAAAAAAGTCGTAATACCTTAAAATAGTCAAGTCAAATAATTAGACAACTACTTTTTATCATCCCTTCTAGTACCTCGCTCTACTACTTGCTCTTCTCCCCCGGTATGAAAAATGGAGAGCAATAAGCACTCCGCAATGCAACAATTAATGCTGCGGCTGTGAAACACAGCAACCGTTGGATCAACAGTGAGATTAAATCCGACGGTTACTATGCCCCACAACTACAACATTAATTGCTGCGCTGCAGAGTGCTTATTGATCTCCTATAAAAAACTACCTACAAAACATGGTGATAAATTTCATATGTTTCAAAAAAAATTCCCCTAAATAATGAAGTCAGATTTAAAACATTACATATATCACGTTTAAAATTTTATCACTTAAATATATCTTAATATACATATCCCAAAACAAAAAATACTCTTAAATACTTTTTGCAAAATGGATAAGGTTAATCGCAAAAGACAGATGGCTAAGCTTAACGACAAGCGTGGATAAACATAAGCTTACAGGTGTGAATGATGGCCTATAGACACGTGGTCATTTGTCCCGTCACACTCGGTGACCTTTGAAGCACATCGTAATAAAGCGTACAAAAACTATTTAAAAAAAGTTTGCAAATTAGTTACGGTGAAGATGTCATATTCATTATAAAAATTTTATATTGGTAGATTTTTTTATAGTTGGTTTGGTTGGGAGGAATGAGTGTTATCTTTATCACCTAGGTTTAATTCTTATAAATAACATGTTTGATTTTATTGAGTCCTTTTGTAATGAATAAATGGATTGTGAGATTAGACGAAACTAGACAGTATTTTTATTATTTTTTTCAAAAGTACACATGTTAGCTCTAGAATGAAGACAAAAAAAATTACACATCAAAAGGTTTTCAACTTAATAAGAGAATCATATCTTTGTTAATAGAATCTTAGTTCTAGCCAAAATACTTTGGTGAGTATAAATATCTATCTATTTTTTTGAGATATTGTTTTATTAATGTTATTATATGTAAAAGGTTATACTTTACAAACAAACCAAAAAAATTTTAAATTAAGAAAAAATAGAAAAAAAAAATCCAAAGTCAAACTACTTGTTAATTATGCTTAATTTTTATTAATAATATATTTCGTTAGTCACCTTTTTTTGACACAATGACAACCAAATCTATGTATGGATTACACAAATATAGGACCACTCACTACTTCTAAATTTATTGATAAAAGATGCCAACATATGCCTCCACTTGTTTATATATCACTATGCATAGGTAAGTAAGCATGGCCTTGGCTTACTAAACTGGGCAAATGGCTAGGTGCTAAATGGGGCCTTTCTTCCCTACTTGGTTATACTATTTCTAGTCATCAACATGATACAATTGTTATAGCCTAATATAGATGTAGGATAGAATTAGATTTTATGATCATTTTATTATACAAATATCATCCCTAGTTAGGTATGTGTTTGAGAGAAAGAAAACCCTTATAAAGGTTAGGCTCTTGCTAGCGGATAGCTATGTGTTAGTAGATAGATATGTAATGAGGGGAAGAAAGGCCTTAAGAAGGTATTAAAGGTATGTCTCTATATCATCCCCTCTGCAACTCCTATTCTTCGATAATATAAAACATAAGGTAAATGTGAATGTGCAATTCTTTAGCGATAATCTCAAGGTCGGTAAAGCACTGTAAGTAATATTCATGTATTTTCCTAAGTTGTGATTTTATTTGGTAGACTTAGGAGACTGAGGGTTTGACTCGATTGAATTAATTGGGGCATGAATCCACTAGGGGGAGATGAAAATGGCTGAGAAGCCATGAGTGGATGAGTCTTAAGTAGGTAGAGAAAGAGATAGTATTCACTAGAAAAGTGCTTAGTAATTGTTCTATTACCAATTTACTTAATTATGGCAATTAACCTAATTATCACAATTATTCTAACAATGAGATCAAGTGCTAAAGAATTGGCTATAGATATTTTAATTAAACTAAGCTTTATTATTTTAAAGAATTATATTATAATCATCTTAATTAAAGATAAAAAAAAAATGAATCCTTTTATAAAATTTATCATGGTTATAATAACTATACATTTAAGAGAAAAATATATTTATAAAATATAATTAAAAGAAAAAAACGATACTATAAAGAAAATATATACATAGGAAATATAATAAGTATTAGAATGAAGAAGTCAAGTGATGGAGTCATTTAACTATGTTTAGATTATTGTTTATATTTATGAGGCACAATTTAGTTAGAGTTCCAAGAATTTCAAGGGGAAACTATTTCCCTTAATTAAAAACTAAACTACTTTTCCACTTTTTTTTTTCTAAAAAAGCGAATCAACTCTACGTATGGTTTAACTGTCACCATAACTGCCTGACTCGGTTGGAGAGGAAAAGGGAAGCTAAACTCTCTTGGAGGAGGAATTTGTTAAAAGATATAGTGGAAAGATAGCTTAAAGACCGAACGGGTGACTTCTTCATAGAAGTATTGAACCCTCTTAATTATGGTCTATTCGCAAGAGTAACCGGATTTGTTACAAAGAAACTTGGCAATGGAAACTTTATAGTTGCTAAATAATTATATTATGATGACAACTCGTTGCTCAAGTTATATGGATATTTTGAATTTAAACTAACTTAACATATAATAGATATGAAGATTGGTCTTGGTTTATGAGTTTGGTATCTACTTAGTATAGTTTATTAATGATTATAAAAAAGAACAACGCCTTGATATTAAAATTTGAAATTTTCGGTAATTAAATACATACACAAACTAAAAGACTTAAACAAACTTATATTTATTGTACCGAATCAAACTCTCTAATAATATTTAAAAAAACAGAGGTGCAGTTTATTATTGTAAGCCAAAGTGATTTTTTAACTTTAGAGTCAATGATCCCACTGATTGGGAAAGCTAGCTCGAGGTGTGATGTTATAGATTTATTACAGTAAGTGTTGAGATTACAAGAGGAGAAGCAACATTTGAGAGGGAAGCTTACTCCACTTCTCTACTGGTTATTTATTATTATTTTTAATTAATCTTTTCTACGAATCAAGTAAAAGGGCTAAGCTAAGTATTAGCATATTAAATATATTGGGGATTAAAGTTTAGAGTTCAATATTTTAAGAGTTGAGTATTGATATACTAATATATTGGGAATTAAAGTTAAATATTTAAAAAAAATGGTTTTATATAAGTAATCATAAGTCTAATGGAGGGTTAATGATTAAGTATTATTGTGGATTTTTTTAGTTGTATTTTTATAAAATACACATGACCCTAAGTGAATTCACTGTGTATATATTTATATATGTATACATATTAAGATCATAACTCTTTTAGATGACTTGTACTACCATCTCGCTCACTTATAGTGTGGGCATATCATTTCCAAGGGAATGGTACGTAAGACTCTCTTATGATAAATAATATTTTGACAATGGACTGAAAGGGGGATTTAATTAACTAATTGTACTAGTTCATAGAGATTTTCTACTTTAATTGTTTTGAGTAATCTTTGATAGTTTTAAAAGTTGAAACATTATTATTTTAATGTTTAACATATGATATTTAGAGAAAGAAAATATGTTGTATTAGCTGCTGAATTGTAACTTTCTTCATTGAAAATAATAAAACGATTAGCAAATTTTGGTGGACGTAGCTCCAAGTTGGGGTGAACCACGTATATTGGTGTCTCTTTCTTACTTTTGCATTTTATGTGGTTTTGGTGAAGTCACCCAAGACAATGCTTTTTAATTATTACATGTTTTTAAGAATACTCATTTTCATATTGTACATAATAAATAAACAATGAATAATGTTAAGGCATTTCTTATATGAAAGAAAAGGTTGTTATGTTATAGGAGAAAACTAAGGTAATAGTGTTGTGTTATCATGAATAAATGATGGATAACATGTACAAGTTCTTGTTAGTAAGGCCATGGAAGGATCCTTTACAACAAACATACATTTACTTCCCTATGTAAGAATTTAAGAATTGATGGGGAACGCTCTAAATTGTAATGTCCTTTGAAATTAATGTTTTTGATGGTTGAGATAAATATGTTTGTAAAAAAAAAATTCCCCAGCTAGATTTGGTTTGTTACAGTCTTTTTGAGGGGGAGAAATGACTTTGAAAACGTAGTGGAGGTAGGTGTTTGAGGCAAAACTATGGACTTGAGAATGTACTAGAGGTAGGTAAGGAATCAAATGAATTAATATGTCTAAATAAAGATGGTAGGTGATTGAGGGAATGAAGGGATTAAAACCATAGAAGTACGCGTTTTAGGGAAAATATCTATGACCTCTAGGGAAAGTAGTGATAGGATGAAATTTATAAAGAAGGGTTGATTAGGCATTCTACAAGAAGAAACAACTTAAGAAGGCTAGGTATTGAATCCCTAGTTGCCACTGTAATATAGATAGCTTCCTTATGTGATAAATTATGTTCTTTAGAAGGTAAGGGTAGTACATAATTCTTAGTGCATAGATGTTTAATGAAAGATATCAAAGGATGATCTATAATGTAGTCTGTTTGATGTAATCCACCTTATGTTACACTAGACTTAAAATAAAAATGTTTTATTTTTATTTTTATTTTCCAAAATGTTACATGATAATGCTTATATGCATTCTTATAACAAATATAAACAATTTATCAGAAGCATACAATGTTTCATGAGACATATATTAAAAAACACTCATACATAAAAATTTTATGCATTCTTGCAGAAAGCATTAGTATTTCCACGTGTCACACAATTTACATATCTAAATTTGCACCGATTTCAATACACATAATAGATTTTCTTTTAATTATACATTATATCGGACCAATTTAAAACTAACGATTGGAAGACAACACTTTCAGCCTTTCCTTAAAATTAAAAATAAAAATCTTAGTAAACATTATCTTCGGAACTGCATGGTAAGAACTGTGTAGTAAGAATTGAGCACTAAGAACTATGTAATAAGAAATATATGAGGAATTGCATAGTAAGAAATATATAGTAAGAACTACGTGTGCAGTAAGAATTGTCTTAGGAACCTCATAGTTATTAGGAACTGCTCAATAAGAACTATCTACATGTACATAGACATTTTTCATGTTATGTAATTTCCATATTACTATGATAAGAAAAAATAATATTCCAACATATTCACACTCTTAATAATACAATAACCAAAACTTAATTTATTTGTGATAACAAATACCTATCTTTCTAATTTATTAAATGTAATGACAACCTCCTTACTAATCCAATCATGGTATTTTGTTTTCAACCCATAAGATTCCAATTCTTGTAAAATCAAAACAAATGCCACTCATTATTAAACCATGGTAGTTGTAAATATGATAAACAATTTCAACTTGAGTTAATTAATGCAAATTACCAACCAATGCAAAGCCCAACAAAATAAAACAAGCAAACTCAACCTAGGGTTTTATTGACACCAAATTCTATTCCATTCCAAACACAATAAATAAGCATTGGCCCATGGTATTTGTAAATAAGAAAATTTAGCCTAGTAGTTATGTCTTCATTAACCAATGAAAAACATAACATGTGATTAGAATTGCACCAAATGGACAAGGTAATTATTATGTCCCCTACCAGGGGAAATATAGTTTTCACAAAGGTGGTATTATTCATTTCGGTGGAAGTGAATTTTTTGTATTTCTGAAGTCAAGACTATAGTCTGTAATTTTTACATTATTTTATTAACTATTTTTCTTAAATGGGATTCGTTCGTACATATCTCATCCTCATAAAATGGTTCCCAAAAAGTGGCGGCCGACTGAGATCATCATGCATTTATTAAGCTCATGGAACTGCAGGAGCTCATTAATTAATACTACTTTCAGGTGCCGAGCAGGTCATGTTAGGGTAAGTTGAGGCCTTCTTTATTGATTGTTGTAAAGATCATAATTTTCACGACAATTTAGGGTTAATGGTTGCATATCAGTAGGGCACCACCGTTGCAAGATGTAACACACTCCATGCTTTAAACTCAAAACAAACCATAATTCTCCGCCACGTAAAATACAGTCATGGTAGCTCGACACCTTTAACAAATTTCTCAAGGTTACTTGCCCGGTTATGCTTACACGTAGAAAATAAATTATCTTGCAAATATTTGATAGTGGATTTATTGCTAGTTTGAATTGCTATATGTTTAGTTTCAATTTGAGAGTTTAATAGTGCAAGTTGGTGGGTATTCATAACTTATAATTGGAAACCTTGGAAATTGTTTACCACTCATTAAATAAATATCATTGAGAAATTAAAACACCATGTTGCAGCTGCAACCTTTTCCCAATTTTTTTTAAATTTTTTTTGGACCCTCCTTTTTATTTTATCTAGCCAGAGATTGTTTGGTTTCCTGGAATCTGTCATTCCTCTGCTGTAAATTTTGATATTTTGAAGTTGAAGTAGGGTCAACTATTTTTCTCTCATTTCGGGAGTTGAATGATCTGGTTCTTCCATTTGTCTAGCCAATACAACAAATGACTATGGAGTTTGTTTTATTTATCAGAGCTTAACATTTGATTCTTGATGATTTTTATCACCGTTGAGAGTTTTTTGAAGTTTGAGCCGAGGCATTAGTCCTCTACATCGCCGATGTTTCGAAAGGAAAACAGTGAATGTCCCGATGGACAATTCTGTTCTTGTCGATCCGTGACTTTTACCCTTTTTTTGTTTTATTATTTAAACCTTTTGACTGCCGATGATTTGTTTTTTATCGCTATCGAAACGAGTTTCAAGAGTGGATCGGAGGACTTCTCCTCCACATCGCCGATGTTTCAGAGGAAAATTGATAAGTGACCTGAAGAATAGTGCTTCCGATCGTTGATGATATAGTGGTTAGTCTCTCTGAACGCCGATGACTTAGATGTCTGAGCTTCAATACCTTTTTAAGTCGCAATAATACATTTCTTTATTATCGACACTACGAAGAGTATTGCAGTTTGAAGTTCCGATGCATTAGTGGTTAGATTTTTCGATCGCCGATGCATAACAATCGCCAACATCGTGGCAACGCTTAGACTTGCATCGCCGACACTATGGAAGCATTGAGGTTTGAGTCATTGACCTGTAGCATGTAGAGTTTTCGATCGCTGAAGGTTTTATGATTCGCGGGACTCACAGTTGGTTTGTTGCCCACCGTTGCGGCTGCCTATCAGACTATCCTCCCAATGTTTAGTATTTTCAAATGCTGACCTTTATCTTTTAGAGCTTCCAATCGTCGACACTACAAAAATGTTAAGGTTTAAAGTTCTGACCTTTAGCAGTTAGAGCTTCCGATCTCCGATGGACTTAAAGTTTTGTCGAGGAACCATAGTTTGTTTATTGTCTGTCATTGTGGCTATAACTCAAAATATCCTCCCGACGTTTAGAGAAGTTAGCTGCCGATAGGGTTTTCCCTTCGACTGCACTGTGACCTCGATGTTTGGGTTTTATTGTTATCCGAAACCATGGTTTTCCTCGGTTAGGGTTTTCCACGATGAGGAGCACAGTACATAATCTAGTGTTTTGGAGATTAGCAGTAGTGGTAATGTGGTTCATGCTTTTATCAGAGGAGTTTGATTTAGTTCAAATGCGACCCAGATTAAGATGGTGAATCTTTTCTATCAGGATTGTGATTTTGGTTACAGACAGTGGATTGAGAGGGTTTTAAGCACAACTTGTAGGATTTTCTTTCTCCTTGTCTTTTTCTTTTCATGCATTAATATTGTGTATAGTTCATTTTTCATAATGCATATGGAAGAGGTAATTAGATTGATACAATTTTTGTTATTATTGTTTCACTTGGTAAAAGCTAAATGGTCTAAGAACATGCTATGTTTATGACAGGGTGATTGCTGCAAAGGAGATATGTCTAAAAGACAAAAGAAGAAGGCTCCAGTTGTTGAAGGAGATCCAGCAGTTAAAGGATCTAGATGAATGAATTTTAAAGAATGTAGTGGCACATGCAGCTGTGAGTATTCATTTATTAAAAGATCAACTGCGTTTGAGTCTAACAAGGATAGAAGGGTTCAGGAACCAGGCTACCAAATATGAGATAAATATCAGTTTTCTTGAACCTTCTGATTTTGAAAGCATAGCAGCAGAGGCCTAGGCATGGAAAAATTTCATCAACGACCAAGCGGGCCCCTCTTCATAAAGTATTTTAAAATATTTTTGTTTTAAAATGTATTATATTGTAAAAATTATAAGCACATACTACAAGACAAATTTTGGAACTGAAAGGTCAGGGGAGCCCAAAAGTCATAAAGGGGCACCCCAAATGTTTTTATTTTTTGGATAAATAAAGGAGAGTTTAGATGTAGAGTGGAGGGCTTTCCCAAGAAATTTTGGAGAGTATATTGTAAGAAGAACTACTTCCTTTTGCAATAAAGAATTACAAATTCTACTGGAGAAAGTTTGGTGGAATGCTTCAAATGCTTTGTTATGGATCAGTTGAATGTGAGCTATTTCATTTTCAGCTTATGTCCATTAACTGTGAGATTTTTCCAACTCATTGAATTTATGTTCATGTTATGAATGTCTTATAGTTTATTCTGTGAAATTTCCACTGTGAGTAATGAAGGTTTTCATAAACAATAAGCTATCTTGTTGTTCATATTTCTATTAATGTTCATGTGTTTTGAAATCGGTCACAACAATATGTAATTTTTCTTAATACATGCACATAAATACATTACTCTTTGATAACTGATAACTTTTTGCTCCCTAGGGATAGGTTAGTTAGTTGTAGTTATTTTCTGGTTGTTTGTGATTTAGATGCGAGAGAGGTAAGACGAGAGGTAAGAACCTGCGCATCACATTGTGACACTCCTCGTTATCTCTATCAACTTTTCATTTTTAGATAGGCACTTGCACATCATAAATTAAACACAAAAAACTAAAAATATACATGGTGGACCGGGTCGTATCCGATAAAACATTTTAATTTGTTACTTGACCTACAGTAGCTGGACTATAAACTGAATGGATTCCCCATACCAAATAGTAATGGCCTAGTTGGGAATGTTTATTGGGGAGAATCCCTAATTGTTGTTACCTACGATTTTTCACGCCTCAATAGTTTTTGGTGCTAGAAGGAGGGCCAAAAAACTCCACCGGTGACAGTTCTGAAAGTAGTTTTTTTCAAAAATCCCTAGTAAAACTCCATTGGTGACAGTTTTGAAAGTAGTTTTTTCACAAATCCACTCTTGAAGATAAAGAGAAAGGGTATCTGTATCTTGTAGATAATGAAGTGGTTTATGATTTAAGGAGAATTACAAGGGCATATGCGAAAAAAATTGGAGGATTACCTATCATTTCTTATTACCTAGAAGAGAGTATCAGAAGAAAGATTTCCCTAAATTAGAAGACTCAGTGTTGGTAGAAGATCTTGAAGAACTTGTAGAAGCAACCTTACAAGAAGTTGACCAACCTTTGAATCAATTGGATCCAAATTCACCTTACTGTTCACCTTGTCAGACCCCTGTTCAGTCACAACCTTGTTCTCCACTCAGAATCATGGCTAATGTAAATGCAAACCAACCACCTCCACCACCTGCTCGGAGAGCTAGGTCACCTTTAAATTTGACACCTCTCTTGCATGATTTGCCTCAAGCTTTTGACAAGATGTTACCCAAATTTGAACCTGGTGAAGGAATTTTGGTAGATGATCATTTATAGAGTTTTTACTTGGCTATAGAAGGATTATGATCTAGGGTGCATAAAGATGTAGTATGTATATTGTTTCCCCACACTCTGAAAGGAAAAGCAGCCTCATGGTATTTTGTACTTCCTGCAAATTCAATCACATATTGGAACACATTTGAGAGAGTGTTTAGAAGTAAATATGCAGTTCAGAAAACTCATGCAGCCTTAATGAAGGGGTTATGTGCTCTAAATAAAGAAAGAAAATAAAAAGTACATGATTTTACTCAAAGATTTGCTGCTTACCTAAATAATTTTACTGCATTAAATAAGCCATCTGAAAATGATTTGATAAAATACTATACCTTAGCCCCTGGGCTTGATCTAGCCATGTTTTCCAAGAGATCAATGTGACCTACATTAGTAGAAACTTATGAAGAAGTTGAGAAGGTGGAGGCTGAGATGGAAAGAATTTTGGAAGCAAGAAACCCTTATTACTGACTAAGCCTAAGGATGAGCGATCACAGGATTTTGAAGGGATGTTGAAGATGATGCAAAAGTTATCTAATAGAGTGATAGATTTAGAAAAAGAGAAAGAAGCTCATAAATCATATAAGCCTTATTATAAGAAAAGGAAAGACAACAGTCAACCTAAGCCTCCTCCTCCACATAGTCCCGCAGCAATGAATTTAACTGATGTAAGCATGGATAATTTTTCTACTTTTCATCAAAAGCATCATTCTGAGAAGAATTGCCCCCAATGGATAAATTCTATGACATTGGTAATGAATCAATTATTGGATTCCAAACTGACAGAAACTGGTAAGGAGGAAGAAAAAGATAATCAATCTACAGAAAAACAAGAGGAGGATACTCTGGTTTTATGGGACTGTGTCTCAATGTTTGATACAGAAGAGGAAGATTCTTTGAAACAAGAGGAAACATTAGAAACCAATGTGACAGCAAGAAGTCAGAGTTTGTTAAAATAAGACAAGTCAATAATTCCTAAGATCAAGAAACTTCAAGAAAATATGAAGAAGATACAAAAGAACATTACAACTGTTAAAATACCTAAATTTACCATTTCAAGTCAAAATATGAAGAAAATTAACATGCCTGTTAAACCTATTGAAGATAAGGTTGATAATGTCAAGAAGAATCTCAAAGAACCTGATATGGGGTATGATATTTTGGAAGACATTAAAAAGGCTAAGGAAAATATCTCATTGTTTGAAATGTGTAATGTACCTCAGCAAAAAGAGAAATTGATAAAAGCACTTGAAGTACCAGAAGAAGAGCTTCCCATTGACAACCAACCTGAAGAAGAAATTGGTGAAGCAAGTGTGGGAGGTAAGTCTAAGTATAAAACCCTAGCATTTCTCCTAACTTTTGAGGTTTTCAACTATAATGTGCACAACTATTTAGTAGACTCAGGAGCATCAGTCAATGTTATGCCATGGTCAATTTGCAAGAAAATTAATGTACACCCTAAACCATCTACTTGGAAAGTTATTCAATTACACAAGACAGCTGTGAAAGTAATAGGAGAAATGGAAGATGTTCTAATTCGCTTATCTGTAGATGAGAGGGTATGCCAATACATCGACATTGTAGTAGCTGACATCCATGATGCTTATGGACTGGTTTTGAGTCGAGATTGGTCAGAAATGCTAGATGGATACTTCGCATTAGATTGCTCACATTTATGGTTTCCTCATAAAGGAAGTCCCAATCATATAAAAGTAGTAAGAGAGCCTCAAGTGAAGTACAATGTTACTCAATTAGAGGGAAAGAATGAGCCAATAAACTCTGTGTTGGGAAATTACTTCATTGAATTGGAACGAGGAAATTACTAAGCTGAAGAAGCCAGCAGTACACCTGACACCCAGCCCGATCTCCTTCGATTTTGATGGGTTGATGAGATTGACTATAAAATAGTAGATTTAGTTACAGATGTAGCTTTTAATTCAAGTTCGGTAGAAGTAGATAGTTTTTGGGCCCTTTATTTTGATGGATCTAAAACATTGGAAGGATCAGGAGCTAGCTGTGTCTTGATTGATCCAAGAAAAAATAAACATTTTCTTTCTTGTAAATTAGAGTTCGAATGTACAAATAATACAGCCGAGTATGAAGCACTAGTTCAGGGACTTAAAAAGGCAATAAAACTGAAAGTGAAAAATCAGAAAGTATATGGAGACTCTGAAATTGTTGTTAAGCAAATTCGAAATAAGATACACTGTATTTCACTACATTTAAAATCCTATCAAAAAAAAGTTTGGGATTTGCTTATAAAATTTCATGCATTCAATATTGTATCCATTCCTAGATTAAAGAATGCAACAACTGATTCACTAGCTACCTCAGCTACAAGGCTAGTACCTTCTAATAATAGATGCTCTATTGAATTAATTTTTAGGCCTTTTGTTCTGGATATGATCACAAATCTACGGGTTTTTGACGATGATCAACAAATTTTGGAATGCTTGATGAATGATGACACTTTTAAAGGAGCAATAATAGATGATGAAGACAATCACGCAGAATTAAAATTTGGGAATTTTATTCCTAAGGGATTCAGGACCCTAGAACTAATGTTTGAATTAAACAACAAGTTCAGAAAGCCAATGAATGTCAAGACTCATAGCTCATCCTTGCAATTTGAGCTAATAAATTTGGGGATTGAAGCTAAACCTAGATATGTAATTTGGGAAAGTGTTGTTCTCCGGGAGAAAGGACTAAGTTCATTAGTTTGTTCAAACACTACAAATATGGGTTTTCTTGGACATATGAGGAGCTTAAAACTTATGACACAAAGATCATACAACATGTCATCCCGATTAAATCTGGAATCAAGCCTTACCAACAACCTTTGAGGAAGATGCATCCAAAGCTGGAACCTTTAATTCAGAGTGAAGTGAAAAAATTGTTGGATGCTAAAATTATATTCAAAGTCAGAAATTCGGAATGGGTTTTGAATTTTGTGCCAGTAAGGAAAAAATACAGAGAAGTCATGCTTTGTGTAGATTTCAGAAACCTCAATCCTGAGTTAGATAAATATAACTATGTATTCCCACCCATGGAGCAAATATTGCAGATGGTTTTAGGTTTTGAATTGTTTTCATTATTAGATGGATTCTTTGGCTATAATCAAGTATTAGTATCCGAAGAGGATGGGCTTAAAAACACATGCAAAACCAAGTGGGGAACTTTTTCTTACAAGAGAATGCCCTTTGGACTCATTAATACTAGAGCTACTTTCTAGAGGGCCATGGATATAGATTTCCCTGGTATGATTGGCCGTAGTGTTGTGGTATATCTTGATGATGTCACAATATTTTCAAAAGAGAGAGAGGAACATGCATTCCATCTGAAACAAATTTTCGAGCGTTGTCAAAAATATGGTATTTCACTGAATCCTAAGAAATGCGTGTTTGCGGTCATAGAAGAAAAGCTACTGTGTCATGTTGTTTCTAAGAAAGGGATCTCCATAGACCCAGAAAGGATTAAAGCCATAGAATGAATCCCTTTACCCCATAACAAAAAGGGTATGCAATCATTTATGGGGACAATAAATTTTGTGCGGAGGTTTGTACCAGATTTTGCTCAAATTGTCAAACCTTTGCAGCAAATGGTTAAACAAAGTGTACAATTTAAATGGATTGATGTGGAAAAGAACGCATTCAGTAAGATAAAAACATCTATTCCTCATGCACCATCACTCAAAAGTTCAAATTTCGAAAAATATTTTATTCTGTACACTTTTGTATTTGATGATTCATTGGCAGTGGTGCTTACACAGAAGGAAGATGGGGGAGATGAGTACCCCATATCATTTATGAGAACTGGTCTATAGGGAGCTGAATTGAATTATCTAGCTGTTGATAAACAAGCTTATGCAGTTTTTAAAGCGGTAAAACAATTCAGGCCATATATACTTAAGAATAACACTAAGGTAATTGTTCCACACCTAGCTGTAAGATCTCTTTTTGTACAAAAGGAATTAGGAGAAAGAAGAGGCAACTGGGTAACCACCTTATAAGAATATGATCTTGATTTCAAACTAGCATCCATAGTAAAAGGGCAAGGATTGTGTAAACTAATGGCTGAAGGTAAAAACAATGAAGAAAATAGCTGGGATAATGAAGCTGAGTTACACATGGTAGATGTATGTCCTCTATTCATAGCTCCAGATTCCTGGTATTGGGACCTAGTTCATTACCTTCAAGAAGGATATTTGTTGGAACATTGGAATTCCAAACAACGAAGAGTATTACATCTGATATTAGCTTCATATCAGATAATTGATGGAGTATTATTCATAAAGAATTATGATGGAGTTTTTCTCAGATGCTTAGAACAATAAGATGCAAAGAAGGTCATAACATAATTACATGATGGGCCTGCTGGAGGTCATTTTTCCGGAGATACAACAACCCATAATATTCTCAGAGCCAAATATTACTGGCCTACACTGTTTAAGGATGCTCATGCTCATGTTAGAAAGTGTGATGCTTGTCAAAGAGGTGGTGGAAAACAAGCTAAAGCAGTAGGGCCTTTAAAACTAGTGATGATAACAGAACCATTCGAACAATGGGGAATTGATATTATTGGAGAAATAAACCCAAGTTATTCCTTGCAGCACAAGTACATTTTGACAGCAACTGACTACTTCACCAGATGGGTCGAGGCCATTCCCTTACGCAAAGTAAATGAAGATGCAGTCATGGATTTCTTACAAGATCACATTATGACCAGGTTTGGGGTTCCAATTTCCATGGTTTTTGATAATGCTACTTACTTTTCTTCTATTAGACTAACTCAATTTGCTAATGAAAGAGGAATCAAGTTGCATTATTCTGCAAACTATTACCCATGAGGAAATGGTTTGGCAGAATCTACAAATAAGAATTTGATTAGAATTCTAAAGAAAACCGTAATATAAAATCGGAGAAGTTAGCATTTAGCGTTACCTAGTGCTCTTTGGGATGATAGAGTCACACCCAAGAATTCCTTAGGTGTGTCACCATACACTCTTGTTTACGGAAAAGAATCAATACTTCCTCCAAACATTCTGTTACCATCTTGCATAATAGCTCAGGAATTTAGAGGTACTGATAACAAAATCCTACAGATCAGAATCTATAATATTTTGAAGTCAGAAGAGTCTAGGTCCAAATCCAAAGAACGATTTAAGCATCAACAGGAATAAGTGAAACGTTAGTTTAATAAGCATAAAGATGGGAATAAAGAATTCAAAGTAGGAGACTTGGTTCTTAAGTGGGATAATCCGCATGATGAAAAGGGAAAGAACACTAAGTTTCAACGGTTATGGGTAGGCCCTTTTCAAATTGCAGCAAAGCTTGGCCCCTCAACTTACAAGTTGCAAGACCTACAGGGGTGGGAAGAGAACTTACCAGTTAATGGTTTGGTTCTCAAACCCTATTTTTCTTGATTTTTATTTCTTGGTTATCTTGTACATACATAAACTGATTGTTTTGTTTTATTTTTGATTTGTTTATTTTTGTTTGTTTTAGTTAGGGTTTGATTGATTTTAATAAAAAGCACAACTTTTGGTTGCATGGAGTTCATTAAAATTATAGATTAACTAAAATCCTTGATTATAAGATTGTGTACTATTGATTTATTTGAAAGAACTTCTTCTAGTTTAGCAGTTTTTCTAAATGGCTATGAACACATTGAAGTCCTACTTAATGCTTGTAAAATAACTCAGGATCAAAAGGTCTAGAATACTATTTGAGGCTCCATCCATATCACATTAAAAATGTCTTAGGGGGTGACAACAAAAGTCCCATGGAGAGGAAGCATGGTAGACAATATATTATATTTAAATGATCCCATGCCAAGAATTGAAAGCCAAAAGGCAAATAAGAGTCAAAATGTCCTAAGAAAGAAATATGTATCAAAAAAAAGTACTGAACCATATTAGTACAAGATTGCTAAAGTTATTCTCCGTCCGTGAGCTGAAATTTAAATACATCTCTCACACAAATGGACACTATGGATAGAAGAGCCTGAATAAAATTTTTAGAAAGAAGGCATGCAAGAGGACTCAAAGGAGGAAAAAAGTCCATAAGCACAAAATTGCAAAATGGCATGGGAATGAGGAACAAACGAATATTTATGTTTACCATATGTTACAATCCTGTGGTGTCCAAGCTGGGAGCTACCTGAAGACAGAGGTAAAAAATGAAATTCATATCCCTGGCCTCAAAAGAGTTATCTAGACTTTGAAATCTTGGTTTCCATTTTCCCTAAATTGGACTATCATCAATGATTAAAAGTAAATACATCTGCCATTTGGGAAATCCAGACATCTAGAAGAATGGAACATGTTGGTATCATCAAAACAGTTTGTTGCTCAAAGAAGAAATTGTCTAGAGATCTGTGTTCACCAGGTAGTCGCTAATTGTTGCAGCTACAACCTTTTCCCAATTTTTTTTTTATAAAATTTTGGACCCCCCTTTTTATTTTATTTAGCTTGGGATTGTTTGGTTTCCTGGAATCTGTCATTCCTCTGCTGTAAATTTTGATCTTTTGAAGTTGAAGTAGGGTCAACTATTTTTCTCTCATTTCGGGAGTTGAATGATCTAGCACTTTCATTTGTCTAGCCAATACAACAAATGGCTATGGAGTTTGTTTTATTTCTTAGAGCTTAATGTTTAATTCTTAATGGTTTTATCACTATCAGGAGTTTTTTGAAAATCGAGCCAAGGCATTATTCCTCTACATCGTCGACGTTTTGGAAGGAAAACAGTGAACATCCCGATGGACAATTTTGTTCTTGCCAATCCGTGACTTTTACCTTCTTTTGTTTTATTATTTAAACCATTTGAATGTTGATGATTTGTTTTTTATCGCTATCGGAATGAGTTTCAAGAGTGGATCAGAGGACTTCTCCTCCATGTCGTCGACGTTTCGGAGGAAAATTGATAAGTGAACCGAAGAATAGTGCTTCCAATCATCGATGCTATAGTGGTTAGTCTCTCCGATCATTGATGACTTAAACATTTGAGCTCTGATACCTTTTTAATTTGCAATGATACATTTCTTTATCGTCGACACTATGAAGAGTATTGCAGTTTGAAGTTCTGACGCATTGGTGGTTAGAGTTTCTGATTGCCGATGCATAACAATCGCCAACACCGTGACAGTGCTTAGACTTGCATCGCTGAAACTACGGAAACATTGAGGTTTGATTCACCGACCCATAGTGTGTAGAGTTTCCAACCGCCAATGGTTTTATGATTCATGGGACCCGCAGTTGGTTTGTTTCCCACCGTTGCGGTTGCCTATCAGACTATCCTCCTGACGTTTAGTGTTTTCAACCACCGACCTTTAGCTTTTACAGCTTCCGATCGCCGACACTGCAGAAATGTTAAAGTTTAAAGTTTCGATCTTTAGTAGTTAGAGCTTTCGATCTCTGACAAACTTAAAGTTTTGTCGTGGAACCGTAGTTTGTTTGCTGTCTTCCATTGCGCCTGTAACTTGAACTATCCTCTCAACGTTTAGAGAAGTTAGCTGCCGATAGGGTTTTCCCGCTGAATGCACTGCGACCTTGTTGTTTGGGTTTTATTGTTATATGAAACCATGCTTTTCCTCGGTTAGGGTTTTCCATGATGAGGAGCACAGTAGAGAGTCTAGTGTTTTGGAGATTAGCAGTAGTGGAAATGTGGTTCATGCTTTCATCGGAGGAGTTCAAGTTAGTTCAGATGTGACCTAGATTAAGATGAGGAATCTTTTCTATCCGGATTGTGATTTTGGTTACAGACAGGTGACTTAGAGGGTTTTATGCACAACTTGCAGGATTTTATTTCACCTTGTCTTTTTCTTTTCATGCATTAATACTGTGTATAGTTCATGTTTCAGAATGCATATGGAAGAGGTAAATAGATTGATACAATTTTTTTAGTATTTTTTCACTTGGTAAAAGCTGAATTGTCTAAGAACATGCTATGTTTATGATAGGGTGATTGCTGCAAAGGAGATATGTCTAAAAGACAAAAGAATAAGGCTCCCATTATTGAAGGAGATATAGCAGTTAAAGGATCTAGATGAACGAATTTTAAAGAATGCAGTGGCACATGTGGCTGCGAGTATTCATCTGTTAGAAGATCAGTTGCGTCTGAGTCCAGCAAGGATAGAAGGGTTCAGGAACTAGGCTGCCAAATATGAGATAAATATCAGTTTTCTTGAACCTTTTGATTTTGAAAGCATAGCAGTGGAGGTCCAGGCATGGAAAAAGTTCATCAACGACCAAGCGGGCCCCTCTTCATAAAGTATTTTAAAAGATTTTTTTTTTTAAATGTATTATATTGTAAAAATTATAAGCACATACTATAAGACAAATTTTGGAACTAAAAGGTTAGGGGAGCCCAAAAGTCATAAAGGGGAAGCCCAAAGGTTTTGCTTTTTTGGATAAATAAAGGAGATTTTAGATGTAGAGTGGAGGGCTTTCCTAAGCAATTTTTCAGAGTATATTGTAAGAAGAACTACTTCCTTTTGCAATAAACGATTACAAGTTCTGCTGGAGAAAGTTTGGTGGAATGTTTCAAATTCTTTGCTATGGATTAGTTGAATGTGAACTATTTTTATTTTAGCTTATGTCCATTAACTGTGAGATCATTCTAACTCATTGAATTTCTGTTCATGTTATGAATGTCTTATAGTTTATTCTGTGAAATTTCCATTGTGAGTAATGAAGGTTGTCATAAACAATAAGCTATCTTGTTGTTCATATTTCTATTAATGTTCATGTGTTTTGAAATCGGTCACAACTATCTATAATTTTTCTTAATACATGCACATAAATACATTACTCTTTGATAACTAATAATTTTTTGCTCCTTGGGGATAGGTTAGTTAGTTGTAGTTATTTTCTGGTTGTTTGTGATTTAGATGCAAAAGAGGTAAGACGAGAGGTAAGAACCTGCACATCACATTGTTACACTCCTCGTTATCTCTATCAATTTTGCATTTTTAGATAGGCACTTGCACATCATAAATTAAACACAAAAACTAAAAATATACACAGTGGACCGGGCCATAACTAGTAAAACATTTTAATTTGTTTCTTTACCTATGGTAGTCGGACCGTAAATTGGATGGATTCCCCATACCAAATAGTAACGGGCTATTTGGGAATGTTTATTGGGGAGAATCCCTAACTATTGTTACCTGCGATTTTCCAGGCCTCAATACATCATTTACACGAATTAGAACTTATTTGTGAAATACTTGAAATGGGAAACTGGTCGTGTGTGAGGCATATTTTACCCAACCGCAGGAATTTTTTCTCATTAACCTCTCAACAAAATGTTACCTCTGAGATGAGACTCATGCATTCGCCAAACATACATCTCACTAGTCCCATAATTTTTGAATTTCTTCCTATCGAAACAAGAAGTTGTATTAACTCCAAATTCATGCCAAATGTTGCATTTCACCTCCTCAGTTTCATTTTGACAGTAGAACAATGAGATACATCAATGTTATCGGCGCTCATAAATTCACCAAGTTAGTTTCCTACACTATTTGACATGATTATAGGGATGACCAAAGGAAAAAATGGCCACACTTTTCCAACAATAACAATCTCAGAATGGATTTCTTAATCTCAAAATGCAATAGTAGATTATTTTTCTTCTCTGTAGGAAAAATCCACCCCTATTTCCCCAGTATAGTCGCCAAACTATAGTCTTGGAAAAACCCTGGCTACGTTCAGAATCACCTACCTTCCTTCTATAGGACGGAAGGATATAGTCAACTGGATGGAGGAAAACCTGCCATATACTGTTAGAAATAAACAAGTAAAAGACCTGCAACAAACAGTTATCAATGAACTAAATATGAGCAGCTAAATCATAACCTAAATAACAAGAAATAATTAAGACCATTATACCTCAGATATTTATGGAAGATGGGCCACCATGCCCTAGCTCAGGAAGCTACTTCTCTACAGATTTGGGTGTGGAGCAATGCTCAACACACATGGAGTATGGCTAATGGAGCAAATGGAATGAGAGGGATGAATGGCTTGAGACAGATGGATTCTCAAGGCATTCATACGGGTAGAGTAATGGTAGGTAGAGAATGAGTGATTTGAGAGTGACCCCCGCCCTTGTATTTATAGATTTTTCTCAAGTTTTTTGGTTTTTATCCCTTGGTTAGGGTTTTAAGTCCTTTCTAGGATTTTAAGCCGCTTTTTGCATCTTTTTAGCTCCCTTTAGGGTTTTTTAGTCCCTTTTAGGGGGTTTATCCCCTTAGTAGCTATTTCTGGCTCCTTTATGGGGTTTTAAGCCTCTTTTTGAGCCTTTGAGGGGAAAAAATAGGTTAAGAAAGGGTGTGGGGGGTTTGTGGGAAAGGAACGCAAATTGATGCAAAAGAGGAACACAGATTGATGAGATAAAGGCATGCGAATCGATGTAGCATAGGAACACAAATCGATGCAGAATAGGCATGCAAATCAATGTGACCTTTAGGAAAAGGTATGGAGAAGAAAGTATTAAACATAAGATAATGGTCTCATCAAAAGACAGATGACGAAAAACCAAACCTAGAGGTGCGAATAGTGTATGTATTGGTATGTTCAAGAGCCACCTTCTCCATCTGTGCTACATGGTTGGTCACCTTTGACCACACCTTTCACTGTCCCACCATGGGGCACCACTAGTGCACCCATATTGGTTGACCATAGCAGAGTTTTTGTTAAGCTCTTTTCTGACTCCTAAAAGAATGAAAATATTTCCGGGTGCTGCTGCTTGCTTTCTCGCTCGTTAAAGTATAGGAAAGGGCATCTAAATCGTCTCATTTATCTCCTTTTATAGACTATGTAGAATACCATATGAAAAGGACCACCTTGTCACATTCAATCCAAGAGCATTTCCCTCTGCACCCTTTTATGATTTCTCGGGCTTTGGGACCGAACTCTACGAAAAATCTCATCATGGGTTGTCTTTAAGATCTTTTCCAACCTTCTCATAAAGAAAATATTGCAGAGAAAAGTTGGTTTCATTCATGCTCATAAAAGTATATGAATGACCGTCCAGTCAGTACAGGTTTAACCTTTTCCGACCTAATTGGACTACCAACGGTAAATAAGTCTCCCATCCCCTAAAGGATGGGAGAGCTCTCCTATGTATACTTTTATCCTTTTTCAAGCACATGAGACTATCAACAAAAAAGAGACCCCACTGGTGTATTGTTGGTGTAAGAGAGACTTGAAAGTATGAGACTAATTGTCTCATTAAATCTACTGCTACAAATATATTTTTGAAGTATGTTGGATCAAACTATTGTTGCATCCTGCCCTATTATTCCACAAGATATTTGTAATAGAGTGTTATTGTGGTTGTTGAATAAATTGTAAATTTATTCTTAAATTTTCATAAGAGACGAGGATATTTAATGTAATATCACTTTAGATATAATTAGATAGGGATGGAAAATTGTTTTGATAGGCTGTATAATTGTCTAATAAGCTACATAATCATTTTTTAACTTGTAAAGGAGAAGGAAATTAAACCTTCATCCCATATTTTTTTTCAAGTATTATGTAAGTTACAGGTTCTAGATTGAAGATGCACTCTTTGGCATCAATAGTTGGTGTTTTCCTCATTGGCAATGAAATATATCACAAATGATACAAAAATATCAAATATACCTTCATATACAATGACCTATGGGCCAGGGTTTGTGAAGAAAGGAAAATTCAGATAGAATCACAGTCATAACCACTAATCCAAAACATCCTACATCAAAGAAAGAACTTGCTATTTGAAAGTCCAGAGTTAATAAAGCTTTAGCTATGATCAATGTCACTATCAGTGAAGAGGAGGTAATTTTAAATCATGTTTTGAAGCTTTAAATACAGTTAAATACTTGTATGACTCACATTCTTGGATGGAGGTAATTTAGTTAATGTTAAAATTAGTCAATTTGGAAGTAAAAGATAATAATCCTATGCTAGTTGCATATGGTATTAGAACAATCATTCATAAGATCCAAGAATATGGTATGAAACGTGACTTTCCACTTGCAACATTTTTAACGTCACTTTATCCAACTCACTCCAACTATTTTGAGTCCCTGCAAGCAAGTGACAGGTTCAAGGACCTTGCCTTTGACACCATAGTAGAAAATATTGTAGATAGAGAGAAAGAATTTGGAAAGAAGTAAAGCAATCCTACTGGATAATCCATTTGCTTTGTTTAGAAAGAAAATAACAACCCAAATACCCTTCCAAGGGAGATAGCATCAAAAGAGGACAAGAACGAATAAATTTTAGAGGTAGAGGGGGCATAAACAACTTAAGCAATAGATCAATTTTGAAGTGCAAGCACTGTGGGAAGAATGGACATGAAGCAGATCCGTGTTGGGCTTATTGGGAGTCCATTAAAGGAAGACACAATCAGAATAAAGAAGACAAAAATAAAAACTAAGAGGATGGTAAATCCCCTGATTCTGCTCCTTATATAGTTGCACACTACAATATTGGTATTAATGAAGTAACTTCCATTTCATGTTACAAATATTGTTGGTTGGTTAATAATGGTGCAAGTTCTCACATAAATTTTAGGAAAGAATTCTTTGAAGAAATGGATGAAATTTAAAACAAAATAATCTACTTTGTAGACAAATAGAGCCTCAAACCAAGGGGAATTCATTCAATCAGGCTCGAGCTTCCTGATTTCCGTGATTTTGTGTGAAACAATGTTCTTTATCTTCTAGAGTTGTAGATAATCTTGTTGTCCTTAGTACAGATTCAATATCAAGGCCATTCCATCCACATGTTTGATGGAATTGTAGAGATAAGGAAGTCCTTTGACAACAAGGTCATCATCATTGAGTATGAATATGGAAATCTATTGAAGTTGAAGGGATGTTCCGCAATAGTTCAAAACTTTGCCTACATATATCAGTATGAAGAAGATAATTTTTCATCCAGATTATTGTGGCATGCAATATTGGGTCACTTGAATTATAATAGTCTTTGTTTGTTAAGAAATAATGGTGTATATGGTTTTCCCACTATTCCTAAGAAAAGGAACACATGCGATGCATGCATACTAGGAAAACATAGTAAGAGACCATTTCAAGAATATAAATTTAGAGCATGTAGAAAGTTAGAACTGATTCACTCTGACTTATGTGGCCCCATGAAAATTACTTCTACAAATGGTAATAAGTACCTCATGACCTTTGTTTATGATTACTCAAGATTGTGTTGGGTATATTTATTGAAGACAAATTCTGAAACATCTCAAACACTCAATAACTTTAATGCATGGATAGAGAATCAAGCACAAAATCATATTGGTACATTATGTTTTGATAATGGTAAAGAATACAACTATAATGAATTTGAAGACTATCTTTGCAAACATGGGATTACACATAAAACTTAAGTTCCTTATAATCCTCAACAAAATAGTGTAGCAAAAGGGATGGACATAACATTAATGAATATGGAAAGATCAATGATGTTTTTCAAGAATGTGAAATTGATGTTTTGGGGTGATGTAGTAGTTGGTGCATCATATTTAAGAAATAGAATTCCATCTCATGCTCTTGAAGATAATACTCCACGTGAAATGTGGTTTGGTCACCTTCATTCGGTTAGGCATACCAGGGTTTTTAGTTCCACTTGCTATGCCTTAATACTAAAGGAGCAAAGAAAAAAACTTGGCTCTAGAAGCATTTTCTTTGGGTATTCAAACACTTCCAAGGCATACTATATTTATGATGAGGTAAACAACAAATTTGTTATTTCTAGAAACTAATAAAAGTGATAAGTCTATTGAAAGACATATTGATCATCTAGAGAGGTTTTCCCATCTAAATACATGTTATGAATTTGATAATGAAATTACACATCTTAAAGGGTTTATCCCGATCTTGGATCATGATCAATCTATGGAATATCCTTTTGAAGCACCAACACTCACTCATGAAGAATAAGTCCCAGCCACTTCACCTAAACTGGATGATGTGATTGATAGGATTGGAATTAGATCTAACCTTGAAGAGAACGAGGCACCTCCAGCTGATCAAAATGGACCATCAAGGGAGATTTTGAAAGGGGCCATAAAGACACTTAAAACAATCCATCTAGATGAAGTTGGAAATATAAGAACGAGAAACTCCACCAGAGAAGAAGATGGAGGAGAAGCAGATAACTTAGGTGATGACATGGATATTTCATTTCATTGAGAATTGAATTTATATGTTAACTTCAAACCAACTTATTGTATATAATTTGTTACATGAGGTGAATGGAAATAATCCATGCATAATGAATATGGTGCACTTACAAATAATGGAAATTGGAAGCTGGTTGATCCTCTAGTTGGAACCAAACTAATTGGATGGAAGTGGGTATACAAGAACAAATACGAATGAGATGGATCACTTGAAAATCACAAAGAAATGATCATGGAAAAAGGCTATGCATAAAAATAAGGGATTGACTATGAAGAAACATTTCCCCCCATAGAAAAATGGGATACAATTCACACTTTTCTCTCCTTCGTAGCACAAAATGGGTGGAAATTCCACCAAATGTATGTAAAAAAAACTTTCTTGAATGTAGACTTGAAATAAAATGTCTTCATGTCTCAACCAAAAGGTTTTGTTGTGAAGGGACAAGAACAAAAGGTATGCAAACTTGTTAAATCCTAGTATGGCCTAAAATAAGAACCTTGAGCATGGTATGAAATGCTAACAGAACATCTTCTAAAGATAAATTTCAAACATTATAATCTTGATGACACGACATTGTTTGTGAAGAAAGTTGGAAGATATATTGTGTTTCTTGTGGTGTAGGTATATGATATTTTGATGAAAGGGAACAATGAAAGTTACATAGCATCCATAAATAAATATTTGAAGAAAGGATTTGAAATGAATGATATGGGACATCTTCATTACCACTTAGGAATTGAAGTAACTCAACATCCTAAGTACATATTCATAACTAAGAAAGAGTATGTTTGAGAATTGTTGAACATATTTTGCATGACAGAATGCAACCTTCTTTGAACTCCAATGGAACAAAAGTTGAAGCTCACATCGAGTGAAGGAAAATAATTTGAGGATGCAACCAAGTATTGATGTCTTGTAGGAATCCGTATCTACCTTACAATGACCAAACCCGATATTTCTTATGTTGTTGGAATTCTTTCCATATTCATGCACAAACCTTATGAAGGACGCTAGTCTACTGCAAAAAGAGTTCTAAGGTGTACTTGAAGGGGACTCAAGACTTTGGAATCAAGTAAAATAAGGTGAAAGACTTAAAACTCATTAGGTACACTGATTTAGAATTCGATGGAGGCAAAGAGATAGGAGTTTCCACTTATATATACACAATGAGTCTTGGATCAATAATTATTTCTTGGATATCACACAAACAATCGGTTCTAGTAGATTCAAAAACATAAGTAGAATATGTGGAAGTTGTAGAAGAAACAAATGAGATTGTGTGGCTGAGGAAGATACTTGAAGATTTGTAGGATAAGTAAGAAAATTGCACTTCCTTATTAATGAACAACACTTATGCAATCAAGTTGTTCAAGAATCCCATATTCCATGATCAAACCAAGAACATCAACACAAATTACCATCTGATTCAACATCATGTAGAGGACAATACAGTTCATTTATGACATTTTTCCACGAATGAGAAAATTTCTGACATCTTCACCAAATCACTTGGATGAGAAAATTTGGAAATATTTAGAACCATGATCGGACTCACAAACACCCCTTCAGATTAAGAGGGGGAATGTTGGAAACCTATTCCTTGGATTATGGTTCCACATATTATGTAAATAATTTAAATAAACATTGAATATGAATAGTCATGTAGGAAGATGAAAAGGTTGGTTGGAAGATGAAAATAAACCACTATCTATAATGTATAAATAAATGAATTGAAAATGGAATACTTTAATTTGGGAGTTATTCATTTGACAAAAATATATACGGGTATTCTTTTCGCATAACATTTTCCATTTCCCAAGTCACTTCTTCAGGACGGTAATGGGTATATTAAACTTTTACTTGTTCTATGACCTTGTTCCTGATTTTCTTGACTCTTTTTTCTAATATTAATACTAAATGTACTTGGTTTTCCCCTTTGGGATCCACCTCAAATGGTCCACAAAATTTGGTAGCCAATATCTTGTAGTTACCCATCTGCAATGAACTTTTTTTGTCTCTAAACTTTAGAAACACTTTGTCCCCAAATTGAAACTCTCTATGAATTCTATTTTCATATGCATATCTCTTCTATCAGTCTTGATATACAATCCTGTTTTGTTTGATCCTAGTTTCCTATTGTTCCATTTCCTAAATAATTTCTGGTCCAATTATTAGCCCATCCATTGGTTTTTTCCAAATTTACTAGAACATTACACTTCCAATAATATAGTGATTCAAATGGACTCATCTTCAATGATTCCCAATAGCTGAAGTTGTAGAAAAATTCCATTAAGTATAGGTAGTATTCTCATTTATTGGTCTTGTACATTACATACACTCTGAGCATGCCCTCAATGATTTGATTTACTCTCTTAGTTTGTCCATCTGCTTGTGGATGATAAGTTGTACTAAGGTTGATTTTGGTTCCAAATCCTATAAACAACCCTTTCCAAAAGTTCAAAGTGAAATTTGGATATTGATCCAAAATAATTGTTGTTAGAATACCATGAAATATGGAAATTTACTTCATATATGTTTTCTCAATCTTGGATGCCTTAAACGTTGATTGAACATGTACAAAATGAGATGGATTTGTCAATTTGTCAACTACCACCATAATAGAGTCATGTTCATTTAGTGTTCTTGGTAAATTTGTAATGAAATCAATGGTTACCACATCCCATTTCCATTTAGGTACCAACAATGGATGAAGTTGACCAACAAGATTCTTTTGTTCTTCTTTTACTCTTTTACATTCCATGCATTGACCAAGAAAACTGGCCACTTCTTTATTTAGGAATGGTCAATATTAATCTTTCTTAACTGTTGTTAAATTTTTTTGATAACCAAGGTCACCTACATAAGGTACATTATTCATTTCTTGTAATATGATTTTCTTCAATTCAATTTAAGCTAGTATATAAATTCTTCCATTAAATTGAATATTTCCATCTTTAGTTAAATCATATTTGGAAAATTTCAATGGCCTATCGCTTGCTTGAAACATTGCCACAAATTGTAAATAATGATCATCTTTTTTTAATGCTTCTTTTAACCTAATTTCTAAATTAGATTTTCAATTGTTGAAAGCTGAAATTTGCATTATTTGACTTCTCTTGCTAAGTGCATCTGCAACTAGGTTCTTTTTTCCTTTTATGTACTTGATTTGAAAATTGAACTCAATCAGGAATTCAATCCACCTAGATTGTCTGGCTTTCAAATAAGGTTGCTCAAAAAAATATTTTAGGATGTGATGATATGTATTTAAACCAAACTTGTTTCCCATGAGATAATGCCTCCACTTGTGGAGGGCATGAAATGTGGAAGCTAAATCTTTATCATGAGTAGCATAGTTATTTTCATTCTCCTTCATCTTATGTGATTCATAACAAATTACATTCTCATTTTTCATTAGAACTCCACTGAGTCCTTCTAGATATGCATCTATACATACCACATATTCTTTGTCTGGAACTGGAATTTTTAATATTGGAGCAAATGTGAGTAACACTTTCAAGAGCTTGAAGTTGTCTTCACACTGTTGGTTCCAAATGAACTTCACACCCTTCTATTGTAATGATGTAATCATATTTGCAATATGAGAGAAATCTTATGTGAATCTTTGGTAATAACTTTCCAAACCCATAAATGATCTTTACTTTTGTGACATATCTCAGATTAGGACATTATTGTATGGCTCTATTTTTGTTGGGTCCACTGCTAGTCCCTCTTTAGAGATAATATGAGCTAAATACAATAGCTACTTCTGATAGAATGATCATTTTCTAATCTTGTCATAAATCTAGTTTTATCTCAGGATTTGCAAAGCAATCTAGATATTCTCTTCACTCTCTTCTTTATATTTGGAGTATAATAAAATATCGTCTAGGAACACTATAATGAAATTGTCCAGGAATTATTTAAACAAACCATTCATTAGACACATCAATGTGGCTAGGAAATGTTTTAGTCTGAAAGACATGACTATGTATTCATAATTCCCATACCTAGTTCTAAAAGTTGTTTTGATGATGTCCTCATCTTTTATGCACACCTGATGATATCCAGATATCAAATCAATTTTGGAAAATACTTTTCCCCCTCTCAACTGATCAAAGAATTAATCAATCCTCAATAACAAATGCCTATTCTTGGTTGTAATTTTTTTTAGTTTCCTATAGTCCACACACCATCTTAGTGTGGCATGTTTTTTTCTTACAAATAGAGCTAGATCTCCCCACGGTGACACACTGGGATGTATATAACCCTTATTTAACAAATTTTCCAATTGTATTTGGAATTCTCCCTTCCGCTAGGAGTTCATTATGTATGGAGCCTTTGATGATGGAATAATTCCATGCACCAACTCAATTGGAAAGTCAATGTACCACTTTGGTGGTAACCTAGGTGCATATTGGAACACATCCTCAAATTATTTCAATACTATATATTATTTTAGACTTGGTTATTTTTCAGTTGTCATTTCCTTCACATCTATAGAATATAATTGGCATTCGGTCCTAAAACATTTCTTTATTTGCATGGCTGAAATTTGTCTTATGGAAATCGGTATTGGAATGTCGTTTATCTAAATTGTATTATTTTCCTCATACATGTAAGAAATTATTTTATTATGGCAGTAAAAAACTATAAAGTGCTTATCCAACCAACCCATTCCAATCAATGCATCATAAGAACCAAGAGGAATGATATCCAAATCAGCTTTTGTATGACACCCATTTATTTCCAAACAACAATTTTTAACCATGGAAGTAATTTTCATTTTCATCCCAGTAGCCAATTGTACCATTCTATGGTTAGGCAATTTACTACCCACTAAAATGCATCTTTAAATGATATTAGTATTTACACAACTGTAATAAGCTCTGGAATCAATCAAAATTGAAATTGGAAAACCATTTATTTTACCTTTAATTTCAATCATTGTATATTGGTGGTCTACTTGATGATTATCCAAAGATGCATAAATAAGAGGGACACTTGTAGAAACATATCCCATTGTAGAAGCTTCCTGCACATTATACATACTAGCATCTTTATTTCTATTTCAGGACATTTGCTGAGGTAGTGGTTACCTCCACATTTCCAACATTTAACTTGGAATGGTTTCTTTTGTCCTGTAGACTTAGTCACCCTTGATTCACGTTTCATAGTTGGTTGTTTGAAAGAGTTATACAGGCCATGATTAACACCAAGAGGATTAAACCCCTTTTTCCTTTGGTCCTGCTTAACCTTTAGTTTACCCTTCCAAACTTTATGCACATCTTGTCTATTTTTACCTTGCTCATACAAACATTTAGCTTTACTAATGAATTCCTTCAAAGTGTGTTCCTCATCATAAGTTATTTGGTCCTTGTAGAAAACAAATAAACCACTGAAAAATCATTGAATCTTAACGTTTTTATCTTGAATGAATTCAACATAACTTAGTAATTCCATAAATATTTTCTCATGTTCTTTGATAGTCATATTTCCTAGTCTAAGTTTGAATAATTCTTGCAGTTTCTTATCATAATATTGTTGAGACATGTATTCATGCTTGAAATAGCTTTGAAAACTCTTCCATAAAATTTTTATTTTATCCATATTTTCTACCTACTTCAAATGCTTCCACAGCCTGTAATATTTTACTTGAATATTATATATAGCAATACAAACTTATTGATTACTAGAATAGTCATGTATTTGCAAATATTTCTTCGTTTCTGGGAGCCAAATCTATGTAATTTCTCCATATTTTCCCCCATCAAAAGTGGGAGGATTAATTTTCCAAAATTTACCTTGTAACACATTCCCTTCACACTATCTGTTCTAATTCCTTCTACAATGAGTATCATGTCAGATTTCAAGTACCTCATTCCCATGATGACTTTCAACCATTTTGATATTGAAAACGAAAGCCTTTTTTTTACATCCTTATCTTTGGAATGCTAATATCTATTAGGAAATCCTCTATTCATTGATTCTTGTTCTTCCTTTCTTATAATGTAAGATACTTGTTGTGTCTAATTTTGCATCACTTGTTGATTTATCTAATCTTGGTGTTCCAAACTCTATAGAATCTTTTGATTCCCAATCCATATGTCCTTAAAAGTATGGAACACTCCACTATTCCTTTCTAATTATGATGACCATTACATTCAGTTCTTTGAACACCCATACTAACTTCCTCAACAAAATTGGATAGTAGAGGTTCTTCTCCCATATTTTCAGTACTGCTTTCCTACTACACTGGAAATATGCAAGTACAATGGCCTAAAGAAATTGTGTTGTCACTAGCAATGTGAAATTCATCCATGGTTGTTAGTTCACATAATTATTCATATGCATTTTTTTTCAAACATGCAATATTCAATTCAAACAGCTAACACGAAACCCTAATAGATTGAGAGTTGTTGCCTTATCTCTAATACCAATTTGTAATGAACCCCATGTTACACTAAGGTTAAAACATAAATGTTTTATTTTTATTATTTTCCAAAATGTTACATCTATAATGGTTATATGCATTCTTATAACAATTAAATAACAAATATAAACATTTTAGAAAAACCATAAAATGTTTCATGAGACATACGTTGAAAAAAGATCATACATAATAATTTTATGCATTATTGTGGAAGCATCAGTATTTCCATGTATCACACATTTTACACATATAAATTTGTACCATTTTTAATACACATAATATATTTTATATTAATATAAATTATACCAGATCAATTTAAAACTAAGGCTTGAAAGGAGACACTTTCGTACTTTCCTCATTTCCTGAAAAAATACTTCTTGAGAACGGTGCAGTAAACATTATCTTAGGAAGTGCACACTAAGAACTATGCAGTAAGAAATGTGTAGTAAGAAGTGTCTTAGGAACTGCACAATAAGAACTACCTTAGGAAATGCCCACTAAGAATTGTCTTAAGAATTGTGCAATAAGGTTCATATAAATGTAACAAAAAGATAGATATGACTACATAGATGAACATTATTTAAGTTATGTAATTTCCATATTTTTATGACAAGGAAAAACAATATTCAAACATATTCAAAATCTCTTAATAATCTAACAACAAACACTTAAATGATCTATGATACTAATTAGCTATCTTTCTAATACACACAATGTAATGAAAAATTCAGTACTAATCTAACCAATGGTTTTTTTCTTCCCATTATTGTAAAATCAAAACAAATACCACTTATTATTAAACCATGGTGTTTATAAATATGACAAACAATTTCAATTAATGCAAATCACCAACCAATACAAAGCGCAGTAAAATAAATCACCAACCAATGCAAAGCACAGTAAAATAAAACAAGCAAAATCAGCATATGGTTTTATAGATGCCAAACATCATTCCATGCAAAACATAATAAATAAGGATTAACCCATTGTATTTGTAAATAAACAAATTCAACCCGGTAACTATGCTTCATTAACCAATAAAAAACATATAATGTAATTACATGTGCACTTAATGCACAAGGTAATTATTTGCATTTATCTAATAAGCAAAAATGGGTGGAGCCCATCTTCTACATAAACATTTAAACTTCTTTGAACAATTAACTATGCCTTCATTAACCAATAAAAAACATATAATGTAATTACATGTGCACTTAATGCACAAGGTAATTATTTGCATTTATCTAATAAGCAAATATGGGTGGAGCCCATCTTCTACATAAACATTTAAACTTCTTTGAATAATTATTACAAATAATTTGTTTAACTTCTTAATAACTATTTTCTTCCAAGTATATGGAAAATAAATTTTTTAATTCCTTCAAATATTTTAATAAACATTTCACTTATAAAGTTAGAAATTAACATTTCATTAACAAACTTAGAAATTAGCAATTACTACAAGAAATGAATTTCCCACTTTGACTTAATTAAAGAATTGGAATTCACAAAATTTTAGGCTCATTGCTGTAATTTATGCATTATTATTAATAATACTTCGAAGTTAAATTTGCTCTCATTCCATAAATAGGAATTCAACCAAACAACACATGAATTCAGTGTTTATATAAAAAAAATTCAAAACTTAAAACATGAACCATGGAAATCATTTACCATTCATCAAATAAATATCACTAAGAAATTAAATCACCATTTCCAAGAATTAAAGCTTATTTGTGAAAAAACTTGAAATGGGCAATTGATTGTGTGTGAATAACACACCACCCAACCATAACAAATTTCGCTCATTAATCTCTCAGCAAAATGACACACCCGTGTTGATATTCATGCATTCACCAAATAGACCTCTCACCAATCCCATAATTTCTGAATTTCACACTTTGGAAAACAAGAAGTTGTCTTAGCTACAAATGTATGTCAACCAATGCATTGCACCTCCCCAGTTTCATTCTAATGGAACTTTAGTTAGATACATCACTCTTATTTGTGCTAAGAAATTCACCAAGTTAGTTTCCTACAACATTTTCCATGGATACATGGATGGCCAAGGGAAAAAATAAACACAGTTTTCCAGCAGTAACCTTCTCATAATGGATTTCTTAATCTCAGAATTCAATGCTAGATTTTTTTCTTCTATGTAAAAATAGTACGCCCATGTTTCCTCCCATACCACTCTCACACTGGAAATTTGAATTTTGTTTCACATGATAGTTTTATTTTCCTCAAGTGGTCTCTCCCATGAGCCACATTTTCTCTCTTCTTAATTAAAACTAAAAAACTTCTTTAATCAAAATTAATCCCAATCATATCATTAAACAAAATTAAGTTATTAAAAAGGGAAATTAGGCTCAATTTGTGACATAAAGTAACTTTAGAGACTTAAAGGTTTAATAAGCTCATAGCATGGTCCCCCATTAAGAGATTTTAACCCCCTTACGGTATCCAGTGAATACATAAGTCCTCGACCTCTTCATTGTACCACCTTACCAACACCAATTGTGTATTTTTATACTAATAATTGAAAAAATACAATATGTTCAGCCTTGCATGCATTCATAGACAATAATTACATCTTGGCATCATTAGACTAGGGGTTTCAAACCTAGTGTGTTACATTTGAAGGGAAGAAATGGCCTTGAAAAGGCTAGCTGGTTTGAGCATAAGAAATGAACTCAAGAAGGATAATGGTTAGATTTTTTGCATCCATGTAGGATTTGTTCCCTAGAAAGGTTGTTGGTTTACTAAGAAGGCTACAAGGTAGGAAATGAGCAAGTTCCTACCAAAGAAAAATCCCTATCGTAGGTGTTATAGGTAAATCTATATCATGCTAGTGGTGACAATGCTTATCCATAAGATGAGTACATGAGTTACATGTAAACACACACACATACACATATATCTCTGTACAAATGCATGTACACACACATACAAATATAAGCATTTAATGTAATAAATGTTAAATATTTTGGTGGTTAGAGGTTAAAGCATGCAAGTGTCAAAGAGGACATGTGTTAAAGTGTTAGTTCTTAATGATGGGTTATATGGGTTAGATGTTAGGAGGGATATGGGGGTTTCAAGTTAGGGTATAGGGTTAAAACATTAATTAAAATTTATAGTAATCGATAGGTACATAAGTTAGAGAACTCACTATGTGGTACAAATGTTAGAGAACACATAATTGGTGGGAGTGGTTTGAGATCCATTATTATTAAGACATTATTTTATTATCATGAAACTATTCTAAAAATACATCAGGAAATACGATGATATACTATATCCATTGGATCATTCTTCATGTTCATAGACACTATTGCATATATATGGAAATTGTTTCTAATATTGACTCATTTTCAACTATAGGGTTGAAATAAATCTTATATATTCTTGTCTTTTAGTTCCTATTGATAATTTCATTTTTATTAAACATCTATGAAATGAGATATCTTATTTTTGTAATCTAAGATTGCTTTATGGGATTCCATCCTATCCATATCAAGTATTACATCATATGTCTCAATAGTAGTAGTATATGGGTGTGTGCAAGCTAATGAGGGTCTCTTTTGACACGTTAGATGCAATAGAAAACTAAAAAAACATGCATCCCTCAACTTACATGGATATTTTGAGACACATTCACAATGAACCCTGGTATGACTAAAAAATCTGAAATGTAGGAAATTGAATGATGTTTCTGAATATATAAATTTGTTCTAATGAAAATATTCTCAACGATCTAAATGTTAATCTTTCTTTGATAGACACTTTTTTGGGGGACAAATTATAAGGTATATGTTTTTGTGGGTGCATCCTTTGAGTGCATAACTGATGGAATCAACTTATGAAAATGGGTGGACATATAGCGAACAAATAGTACTAATGCAACACTATCTTTCCAAAAAAGAAATAACAATTTTTAATATTTAAAAAAAATTATTAACTGATCAAACCTTGAAAGAAATACGTCAAGTGTGGGTGCATCCTTTGAATGTATTAATGCAATGATCATGAAATGATATTTTATAGAATGTAGAGGTTTGTGTAGTTGAGCGCAACATACAATTTTTTTCAAAATTATTAAGAAACGAAAAAAGTTATGGATGATACACGAACAATGTGTTTTTGAGTTCAGGAGTCATGACACAAGAAAATAACGAAAAAAGCATATATATTTGTTAAAAATTACATATTTGGAATATGTAGAAAACATGTTATCTGGTTCTAAAACTCCATAAAAAATGATGGTGTGTACCATACTGTAACCAATGGTTATACACGTGCATATTGAAAAATGGAAGGAATGCTCACTTAGCCATGGTTTACCACACTCCATGGCATAGGCATGGTAAATCTGAAGGAAAATATGAAGTAGACACATAGTCATAGGAATTCCTTGCTAACACATGTGGAGGGTTGGGCATAGTGGTAATAAATATGTACATGTTTTGTTTAAATTAAAATTTTAACCCCGCCAAAATAAAATATGTACTTGTTTTAGAATTACAAAACGCGTACACTATTTGTAATCCTAAAAACACTTGGGTTTCATTGTGAATGAATGTGTTTTGGATGCGTTGCACTTGTGGACTTGGTGCTGAATTGGATTCGTGATGATAACATTTAAAAAAATTGGATGGCTATGAACATATTTTGACTTGGATTTGGTTGGATAGGTATATAGAATGAACATCTTTTGACTTGGATTGATAGGTATATAGAATGAATAAACATATTTTGACTTGGTGCATTGGAATTGGATTGGTGATGATAATACTAAAAAGGTTTGGTGTGTTAGACTTGGATTGACTTGGTTATGATAGGATTAAAAATATTTTGCATATTAGACGTATCTTGGAAATGATAACAATAAAAAATCTGGACGGATAGGTATGTTGGCACAATCTTAGAGTAACCTAGGTTCACACAGTATCATACCAACAAAACCCAAGATACCGACTCAACAATATTTTAACCTTATCACCAACACCTACAGATAAGATGAAGTCTCACTTGAGGTACCTATGGGAGATGCAAGAACCATTTTTTTGGAGTGGTGAAGGGAATATTTTTCATAACGAACACTGACAAGGCAAACTATGATAGATCAGGAACTGTGATTATCGACTAGAAATCACCCATGACATTAACCATATTCATATCATTAATTTCAACAGTACTTTGTGATTTCATATATTCACCCATAGTCATTCAACCATTCATCACACGATAACATTAAAAATCACACAAATACATCATACATAGTCAACAAAAGGATTTTAATGTGGAAACCTAATCGAGAAAAAACCACAAAAGTGCTCCTTTATTAAAAGAGTTTCTTCTCGAATGCTTTGAGTCTACACACAGGAACTGTATAGACTCCCGAACACCCCATTACATTAGATGTTTGCACACATCTTGCAAATCGACATCATACCTGCAACTCTTCCCCAAAAATGCATAGTCTCTGACATATATAACAACTTATCCTTTTTCACAAACTTTTCTAATATGATCTAATCCCAAAAAATCCAAATTGCTTACATATTTATAGACTCTATTGGTCAAATTACATCCCCCACCCACTACCCAATAAGTGGACAAACATTCTAACTAACTAACCAACCTTTCAGTTAGAATTCATCAAAATGATTAATTTTCCTAAAACTTCACCCAAAAATTTGGAACTGGTCTCTTCTTTGAACTTTCTATCATAGGCCCATTGAAACTTCAACCAAAATTCAAAAAATGGTACCAAAATTAAAAAAAACTTACCTAGGTCCAACAGGCCCCCAACACTCACATGTGGCTCATCTTAACCCACTTCAGAATGACAATGCTAGTGTGTTCATTGCTCGACCAAAATTCTTGGTATTCTTTCTTCACTTTCTCCACCCATCGCTTGACATATTCTCTCAATTTGCGACTTCTTCCACATCTTCATAATTTATATGTTCTGAACTTCATATCTTAATAGCTACCAAATCCCGCTTGTCTTCTTCATGAATTAGACTAATGGTCGCAGTTACTTACTTGACATTTGTCTTTATATCCATAGCATGATCTGTTTTCCTTTGTTTCTAGGTTAGGGTATTATTAAACTACTGCTATAAATTTTTATGGTTAGCATCCTTGCTCATCTTAACTAGTGGAAGAATACTTAACGAACTCTGCAGGGTATCCAAACTTTGTTCTACTGCGCTAAGTTTTTCATTAATTTCCTGTAGCTCAACATATTCTAGTAGGGTTCCCCAAGCTTGAGAAACCTCTTCGTATACTTGGGCACAATAAGATTTAGCTTCCTTAATATTTTGAGCATCCCCCTAAAACTGAGTCTGTTACAGTTGTTGTACTTCCGATGAAGTACAAGGAACTAACTTAGCCTCGAGGTGAACAATACTCTGTAAGAAGTCAGTAATTTTTCCTCCGAAATCATTTTGACTGCACTGCCGCCTTCTAGAACATCTCTTCAAGCCGATTCGATATCATTTTTCAGTCGTTACCTCTCTTGTTGCAGTTTCTCTTTCTATTGGTTTTGTTCTACAAATGCAGCTTCCAAGATAGTCACTTGATTCTTTGTTTCCTTAGTTGATCCTACACCAACTACTCTCTAGCCTTGATTTCTTTAGTTTCCCTGTGAAGAAGGTTATGCAAAATGAACATCAGTACCATAGACAAGTCGAGGCTAACATACCCCATATCATATACTATAGAATTCATTACTACATTCCCCAAGTCACGTGCTTGAGGTGTTATATAGACCTTATGATCTTTCTTTGATGTAGTCGTATTGGAAGGCTGATCATTAGATGGGCCAACATTTACTTGCGTTAATTTATTCCTACTAACTACAGCCTAAACCTTAACATCGATGAAGAGGAACTAGAGTAGATCGGTGACACCTTTGAACAAATAAATTTTCCTCTCATCATCTTTCGACCAAGTCTCATAAGAAATTTCCTCCATACTATCGCCAATAGGTTGTATTTTTCATCAGTTAAATTGGTGATAGTAGTATTTTTTAAGGACTTTTGTTTCTTATGTGGTTTCTTCTACAACTCCGTGTCTTTCCACTTATCCCCCAAATCTGGATCCGTCAGTGTAGAAATTGACTCCTGGTCACTGTCACGATGTGAACTAGGTGGGTTGTCTTAATCTTGAGGTCCACCCATCTAGGTCCCAGAGGTACCTTCCTGTCGCCGATCAACTTTGGTGGAAAACTGGTCATCTATGACATGAATCTCATGGATAATTTTAGGGGCTATATATATCCCACGGGATATATTAAGGGGATTATAAAAATTTAGTGGGCTATTTTCTATATGGAAAGGGTTTTTTAATATAAAATATATTCTCCCAATATTTATTACAAAAAAAATTAATCCAAAATTAATAGGCTCCCGTATATTAATGAGGAAAACGTATTTTTTTCCCTACGAAAATCTCCCTCCAATCTATCTTTTGCCCCGCAATTTCTAGAGAAATTCTAGTGAGGTCACTCCTTTTCCCTCATTTTTCAGTAATGAAGGATCCCGAAGGTTATTTCACCACCCATTTTCCTTCTGATTCAAGCATATGGTTGCATTCACCTATATTTTTAGTCAATTCCATGCGATACCTTCTTTGAGCCCTCAATTTCCAGTATCGGAGGGAAAATCAGGGGCTATTTTGTTCTATATAAAGGCTACAGTGATTCATGGTTCATCCACATCAGATTGTGCTTGCAATGTGAAGGTTCTAGTTGATGTGATTCCAATTTTTATTATTAGTTTTCTCAACATTTTAAACTTTAGATTACATTTTCATTGCCAAAATCTCAATTCTTGAAAGGACATGCCGCATATGCAATTTTATCAAAGAATACAAACTCACATCATGCTTTTTATCCAATAATTAACATGGTATTCTTTTTGTCTTGCTTTTATGCTTTTTTATCCATAGTTACGATAAATTATTATATTATAAATTTACATTTTATCATGCTTTTTATCATGGATGTTTTTTGAGGTCTATTGAATTCTAGTGCACTCTTGATTCCTAGGGCTCATTCGGTTTTATCGGTGCTTTATTCTATCCTAGGAGTATTGGTTCCATGAATTTGTTATAGATCTCAAAATATATGATTTATTTTATGCCTTGTCATGTTTAAACTAATGAATGACATTTATATGTTGTTAGTGGATGCATCTCTTGATGGAGAGACGCCACATGCTTTTTCTATATTCAAACTAAATTTGACCCAATTGTTTAAAGTGTACTTTTATTAGGATATTTCGCTGCAATTATTATTGGATCTAAGGTGTTGTTATCACATATACATTTGCATCCAGGATTCCATGATGCAACATGCATACTTGTCTCTTATTCTTTCCCGGGCTACTTTTTACATGGGGTCTCAGCATGGATCTTTACAACTTCATTTCACCTCAGATCCTTTCTCATCATATTTTCCTTACCAGGACAAAGATTCAGGAGTCCATTGAGATGATTTTGGTGATGATATAGTTCATTAGAGAAGAGAAACAAATCAGGAGATGGTACATACAGTTATAGAGGGGCTTATTAGCTGGAGATAGGTATACATGGTGAGATCATGTATATTTATTTGGTTTAGTTTTTCTCTATGATGTATCTAAAAAACCCATGCTTTTCATGTTAAGATGATTATGGTGACCTATGCTTATATGTTATATATTTCTCTAACATGTGTCATGATTAATCAAGGAACTCAATGTGAAGACTGTTTTCCATTCCATGCTTGAACAAAGTGTAAACCTTAGTCATAGGTTGGTTCCATGTCATTTGTCCCCGTCCATCCAGTTCATACACTTTTGTTTTTATCCCATGAGTTAGACTGATGGAGACTTGTGAGATTGAATATCATTTTCCCCATTCTGACCCCTATGCATGATGGATCCCATGTTGTCTTGTGTCTTGGCTCTGAGTTGGTCAACAAAACATGCTGAAGCCTTGATTGTTCTTGGCTAGGAGAACCCTCTGGTGTTGGTTCTTGAGCTTAGGTGAGTTGGGTTTTGAATCCTTGACCTCTTTGGTCAATTTCCCCTGATGTTTGGTCCCGACTGTGGATATTCCCCCTAGTTTTCTGAGAAGTTGTTGGCTAAAAACTGAAGCAATATGTCGACCATCATTACTTTCATTATGAGTTATATGCTATATGTGTTATGAAATGCAATCCTGCAAATGGAATTGCAAACTGTTTCTTTAGACAAAAATAAGAAAGGATATGAAATGAAATTGTGAAAGGTCCCAATAAAGCAGTGGATCAACAAATGTTAAATATAAAGATTGTTGGCCATATTATTGAAATGTGATGATTAATTCCTCATGGAGACTAAGGGTTTTGAAGTGAGATGGAGTAAGGGATGACTAATTCTAAGTGTCCCCTAGGATCTCTTCGCTACAGTTTCTTGTGTACTCAACGTAATGGTCCTAGAAAATACCCTCATAGAGATTGTTCTTTGGCTTGGATGTGAGTCGTAGAAATTATTGTTAAGGTTGAATGGACACTTTTTAGATCAACTCATCCACTTTTGAGACACCACCATTCCCTATTGTTCATCCATCATGTATATGCCACCTTCGTAGAGTGTATTGGTTATCATTCGGATAGATCATTGAGTCAAATTCAATCAAAAGTCATCTCCCCTTGCATTAACCTAGTTCTTCTATCCTCACCCATATGTAGCACATCTTTTACACTTTGTAAGTATGGCATGAACAAGCAGACTTCTAGAAGATTCTAAGATTTTTTAGAAGCAAAGGTACATCTTACTATTATTATGAATAAATGATCTAAGCTGGGTTGTGATATACATTCTTGGAGCATCTCTTATCTTGGATGGTTGCACGATCATATTGATACAGTATCTCATCTTGATTTTGGGTACTTTGACCTGGTCAACCTAGTTGACCAAGTCAATCACGGTTCCCAAGGAAGTGACTCAAAAACACAACATAGTCTATATTTGTTCCAGAAATTCCCAGGACCAATATCACAGTTTCATTTTTTATAGTTTGGCCTCGATTCTCCAGAAAGTGATTATTATCACTTAATTATTGGCCAAATGACCAAATTTTATTCCAGAAAGCAGTATGATTAGTTCTCCTAGAGAAGAGAAGTGTTTTAGGGGGTATGACTAGTCACTTATACCATTATTCTATGTCTCTAGATCATCTAGAGTAGTCAGTTTTCCCCAGTTTGCACCTTGGACAGAGTTATGGTGAATTTATCAGTTTCCAAAGATTGTACCGGCAAAAAATGAACTAGTAAATCACTGAAAAAATCGATTTGGCCGCCTGAGTCAATGAAATGGCCTGGAAATTTGAAATATGATGTTTCTCAACATACCAGAGAGTTCGTCAATAGCTTACAGTCATCAGATGTATGAATTATTTATTTATGGCTCAGCTAGTGAGGAAATCCCTTAAGGGGCTCCCCCTCTTATTGGTTATTGATGTATTTCATTGTTATATCATATGATTAGAATTTTTAAAAGGGCCTAGGGTGAATTAATCCCCTAAGTGACCCCCTCAATGTATTATTGTATCACACTTTATGTTATATTTTGAGGTTGACTTAGGATAGGTGTCCTTGAGTAAAGTGCGCCCCCTTTGGTTGACTCAGTCACTTGATCCATGTGATAAGTTATGTATTGTTAATATCCACCGTTGATGATGTTTTAATATCAACTATTGGATGATAAAGTGAGTTAGGTTTTATGTCTCTCTAAAAATATTTAAGAGAGGTGAACCCCCCATTGTAATTCATGAGCATTGGCACCTGAATTTGAATAAATAGATTTTTGTCTGAGACTAGTCTCTGTGTACTTTATGGATTTGATTTGATGTTTTGATGAATGATATTGCTACTCTTCTATACTGAGCATTTTTTGGGACATATCTTTTTTTTTCTTTACCCATTTTCTGCAAGTTGAAGAGGTGCATTAGGGAGGACGTAGTTGTGGGGAAAATCACTCCATCTATGATATCAGGTGTTTGGTCCAGGGATTACATCTTTATTATGAATGTTTACTACCTTTTCATTTCTTTATCTTTCATATTTCTTTCATTTTCCTTACTATTTGGTTTTCTCTGGTTTGGCAGGTAGAAGGGGGTGCTAGGGTGATTTGCTGAAGCTCAACTCGGTTAAGATATACTCTGAAAACATTCATTTAATCCAGAAAGTGGCATTCTTCATCATTTTAGAGGAATTCTACAAAATCCGGGTACGTTTCACAGGTAAGTTTCTCTTCTTTTATTTTATGTATATGCATTGCTCATCATTCTATTACATTAAAACCATCATTTCGTAGATCCATAGGTTCTAGCTTGCGGTGAGCTATAAAACTAAAAAATCACATTATATTTAACATAAAAACCCTAGATTTAAATTTTCGTCTTAATCAGACTCCATTTTCCCATCCAAAGCATTGGTCGACTACTAGGGAAAAATGCCCCCCTCGGGGAAAGTGATCATTTTCACAAACCCGCTAATTAGGTATTGTTGGTTTCATTTCCATTCACTTAATACTACACCCAACTACTAATTTGAGTATCAAATTTTAGTAATTTTCACCATTTTTCCTTAGATCCCATTTTTTTGCTTAAAACCCTAGGGAAAATTTGGGGCTTTCACCTGGATGCTCTAAATCCCTTGGTTTTCATTTTAAACTCTAATTAACCATCCTACTAATAGATCACACTAATTTTCCCTTAGCTACTCATTTGTTTTCCTTGTTTTAGGGTTTATTGGTCATAGGGACGCCCCCTAGGCTTTGTGTTTTCATTGGTCTAAAGTGCCGGTATCCTTGACTGGTGTGACATCTGAGTTATTTCGGGAGTCTTGGATATCGTAGGTTACGAATTTGGTTTCCTTTCCTCTTCCATTCTGAATAGGATCCTCTCACATGGAAACTACAAGATTCATGATAACAGGTGTTAATGAGAGTGCATATGTTCATATTTTATGTCTGTTATTGTTGATGTTTGGGATGTTTGTAATATAAATAAATGCACACTAATTATAATGGAAAGTCTATAGTCATGAATGGTCATTATTTTTGTGTCTTCTTATAGAGTTTTCCAAAGAATTCTAGTAGATTTGTTTATTTGTATTGATAATTTTGTGGCTGGTAGGTATTTTTATTTGTATTTCCAAGTTCATCAATTTTATTTGTGACCTAAATTTGTAGGGTTTGGTACTTGTCTTACGATATTTTTTTTGTAAAGGTCATTCAGAAGTAAAATGTTTTTTGGTTATTTGTTTTGACGTGTAATTTCTATCATCATCAGAAATGGATCTAGTTATTTATGATAAATATATGATTTAGTTGGAACATGATACTTCATTTCCATCATGATTTTATATAATATGTAAATGGAATGTTTTACTTGAGATGTAAACATTATGCTATTTGATATCTAGCCTTTTGCAATCAATGAGGGTGCTAAAACAATTTTACCACATTTTGCATGCTTTCAAAATTTTCAAGGACATGGATACAAGTACCTCCTTAGTTTATCTGAGAAAAAATAGTCTTTAACATAGTAGTTCTAATTATATGTGTGATGATGCATTAATATCCTTTCTATTCTTCTTAGTGTATTTTATTATTTCTAATAAACATTTCAAGTTTATAACTAACTCTAAAAATTCTAAATAGAATGAGATGATTCATATTTTGATTGTCAACAAAAGAAAGGAAAAAATGGCATTCGTATCTATAAAGAGATAAGCAACCTATTTTTTTCTTAGAGGGTAGCTTCAAAATGACAAATTTGGAAAATAAGTTAATTGGGAATTCATACATTATATTAAGGTTGTGGGTCTCAAAAATACTCCACATTGTAATAATGGTTTGTGGATACCATATTCACTCCACAGTATAAAGTGTTCAATTATATTAGTTTGATAGTATGCCAAGATTTGTGTTGCCACTGTTTGAATTATTGAACCATTGATCTACAGGAAATGAGTGCAATTTAAAGGTAGAATTTTGCAGTGGAATAGTAAGAACAATGTATATTGAACAAGACAAATTTCAGATAAAACTGATAAGAATTGATCAGTAAATTACAACATTAATATACAATTTTGTTACAATAAGGAGAATTTGAATCATGTGGATAAGATTCAAATATACCAATTGAATATCTAACTAGGAGTGTCTAAATCACTGCATGGGAGCCACTAGTCTAACTCTTAATGTCTAAATTGGTCCGACAATCAGTTAAACTAGTTAAACTATTGAGGTAGGTGGAAAAATGTGCCACTTCCCCATGTAACCATGAAAAAATGGCACTATACTAACTGAGAGTGATCTAACTGAATGTAACTAGATACTAACTCAACATAACTGCTTACCAACCATGACCAACTGATGGAATTTGCTGGTGGCACTCAAACTGGATCCTAAAATGTAGGTATTGGTCTTAGAGGCACCTAAGCTCATGCATGAACATGCAATAAGTGGAAGTTAACCCCTATATGTGTTCCCCACACTCTAGTACACTAATAATGCCACCCTAAGCTAGGAAAAATGATCAAATATACTATATATGGACAAGGGAGGAATATTTAATCCTAACACCCTCCCTTAATATTGACTTGGATAACTTTGGTCCTTGGAAACTAGGCCAACATTCACCCATACAATATAAAAGAATTGAAAAACTACTTAATAAAATAAGTAAAATGGGGAAAACCTCATGGGAACCCCCCCCCTCAAAATAAGTAGGAACAAGAACAATGAATCAAGCCTTTACATTGAAAAGAGATTTGAGAAAGAAAAATCTCTTTTCTATGAAGGACTTGGTAAAGATATATGAAATTTGCTTATCTTTAAGATAGCAATGTAGTGCAATAGTTTTGTCATGCACTAGTTCCCAAATATAATGCATGTGAAAATTAATGTGCTTCGTCCACTGCTTCTGAACTGGTTGTCACAATAAATTTCCATTGAAGGTGAAGTGCGAATCTCAAATTCTGTCAAGATTCCATGCAGTGAAATGGCCTGAATAGTTGCATTCACAACTCCCCTATACTCTGCTTCTGCTTAAGAGAGTGAAAATGCTGCTTTCTTCTTACTGGACCAACAAATTGGCCTAGATCCCAACATGAAAAAAAATATTGAAGTGGATTTTCTATCATTCCCATCTCCATCCTAGTATGAATTTGTGAAGCCTATGAGATCAAGTCATGCACTAGCTGCATAAGGGATCCCATAATCTCTAGTATCCTTCACATCGTGAAAGATACACTTTGCTTCCTTCAAATGCAACTCATGTGGCTCCTACATGTATCTAGAAACAACACTCACACAATAGGATATGTCTAGTCTCAAATGTGTGAGATACAGAAGGTTCACAATGTGTTTTCTGTAAAGAGTCTTGTCTACCAATGTTGTAGAGCCACCTTCCTCTATCCTGATGCTAGATAGGAGAGGAAAAGGGGATTCCTTACAGCCTTCATGTGGAATCTTCTGAGCATGTATAATGAGTATACGGACTGTGATATCATTATTCTCGAAGTATTTTGACTTACTTTAAGACCAATGAATCGTCTTAATAGTCCTAGATCAATCATAGTGAATTATTTGTTCAGATTTGACTTGATGCTTCTTAATTCATCAGTAGAGTTGTTAGTAATGAGAAAGTAATCCACATACAAAACAATCAATAGCATGGATACCTCTTTCTTCTTCATGTAAACATTGCAATCTGATTTGCATCTTTCAAATTTCTGTGACACGAGGAAGGTATCCATTTTGGAATACCATGCCCTTGGGGCTTGTTTGAGCCCATAGAGTGATTTCCTCATTTTTAAAACTAAGGAAGGATCCTCAATGTACCCCTTAGTTTGTTTCATGTAATATATTCCTTCAAGTCACCATG
>LPNX010432488.1:0-31280 GCA_001517045.1 Pseudotsuga menziesii | reverse complement strand
TTATTTTATTATTTTAACCATTATTTTATTATTTTAACTATTATTTTATTATTTTCCTTAGGAGGCCCATTTTAGACCCCAAAATTCCTCTAATGGAGGAAGGAACTTTTCACATCCATGTGATGTACCTACCATCTCTTTGAAGCTGCAACTTCTGAGACAAGTATGATAAAATCCATTCTTGCTACTGGAGCGAATGTCTCATTATAGTCCAATCCTTGAACCTGTGAGTATCCTTTGGCCATCATCCAAGCTTTGTACTTGGTTGTGGTTCCATTATAGGCTATCTTGGTCTTGTAGACCCATTTGCACTAAACTAGTTTCCTCCCTGGAGGTAAGGAGACAAGTTCCCAAGTTTTGTTGTCTTGTAGAAAATCAAATTCCTCATCCATAGTTGCTTGCAACCTTGGATCATGGAAAGATTCTTTGAATGTTTGAGGATCTAATCCCAACATCATGAATCACCTCTTAGGGAGAAGTGTATCTGTGTGGGAAAATGCAACATACTCTTTCTGATATTCAGACCTTGTTCTTCTTTTATCATTTGGATCCTCAGCAACATGCCCAACCGCTTTAATGATCTACTTAGATGAAGTGGATGTTGGATCTAGATCTAGATCCTCAATATCAAAATCATGCTGGTCTTCCTCTTCTTCCGAATCTTAATATGAAATGTTAGACAATAAATTTGTATATGCAAATGGAATTAAAGGAGTTTTGATACCTTTTTCTTTGAATAGAAGCTATGGTTGTACTGGATCTAAGAATGGAATGAAATGTGATAATGCATATGCCTTGTAGGAATGATCTACAATAAATTTCTCTATAATATTCCCAGTTGAGATATCTGTGATCTCTATCGATTCAGGGCCAAATACCACTTGCTTTAGTGATCTAGTGTGAGTAATATGGTATACAAACAACAAATTTGTTACAAGGGAGGGCACATAGAGTACTTTTATGAACTCTCCATGATGGATTTTAATAGAGCATATTCCTACTATTGGGATTTGAGAGTCATCACCCATATGAATAGTAGGTCCTCTTTTGATATTGAGAGTGGTGAAGGATTCCTTGGAGGCAACCATGTGGTTGGATTCTCCAGAATATATCAAGGAATCCTTCGACCGAGTGAGGCCAGCCTTCAATGCATGGAACCTCTAATGATCTTTTGTTGGCTGTCCAGCATCAAAATTCTTTACTCTTTGTGGAATATACATATTTTTTTGTTTAAGGAGTGATGACAGTTGGTCGATTTTCTCTTCATGCACTCATTTTCAGGATGAAAACCTCTCATACAATATGGACATCTAGTATTCTCAAATTTCTCCTTTTTTCTTGGAACTCGAGGCTCCTTCAAAATATCTTTGATTATCCTTTGGATTTGAATAAATGGATTTAGGCTCCTTCCCTTTGTGCTTCCCTCTTTCTTGTGCATTTTTTGAGTTTGTAACTAAGAGTGCTTGGTTCTTGAAGGTATGAATAACTCCCATTTGAACCAATTTATCCTTCTCTTGTATTAAGGACTCAAAAAAAGAATCTAGAGAAGGAATCTTCCAATTGGGGATGGAAGCTCTTCCAGAATGGAATGTAGAGACAAAGACAGAGTACTATGAGTGAATATTTCTCAGTACTGATAGAATTAGTTACTCATATTTCTTCTCTATTCTGCATTGTTTACATTGCAGTGCTAGTGACTTGAATTTTGTGAAAAACTACTTAATAGTTTTGAAATTGTTGGCCTGCAGTGCAATGAGATCATTCTCCAATATAGTCCCTTGAAGCTCATCTTGTTTTCTAAACAAATATTTAAGCTTCTCCCAATATTACTACAGATTCCTTAGTCCCTCAAGGTGGAACACAATATCTCAAGGGATATGAGTGCACAAGAAGCCAAAGGCGTCATCCAATTGATTCAAAAACTTGTTCTTCTCAGCAGGGTGATGGGAATTTGCATCTCTACCCATTTTCATCCTAAATAGGACAAGATTTCACAAGGAGACTTGCATATTTTCCCTCCAATCAACATAGTTGAAGGGTGTAAGGATTCGGGGTACAAGAGCTGAAGAATCCATCAATATGTTTATCAATTAGTCAATTCCTCAACAAACTACATAGGTACCTGTAAGAAATACTGCAAAAACCAAAATAAATTCACAATCATGCCATTTTCAAGCCTTCCACCTTAACATGTACACTTTCTCAGGGTTTGTCACACCTGTAGAGAATTCTCTGAACGAATTCATAGTTAGAAAGGCACAAATTGTAGGATTTATGTGGAAACCCAACTGCTTTTGGTGTACAATGGAGATTAGATAGACTTGTTGTTATCCTGAATAAGGCTCTAATACCATGTTTTAATTATTCAACCATTGATCTATAGGAAATGAGGTGCAACTGAAAGGTACAATTTTGTAGTGGAATAGTAAGAACAATGTACACTAAACAATACAAATTTTAGATAAAACTGATAAGAATTGATCAGTAAATTACAACATTAATATTCATTAATTCAAGAGTAATACAATGATGTTACAATAAGGATAATTTGAATCATGTGGATAAGATTCAAGTCTACAAACTGAATAGCTAATTAGGAGTGTCTAAATCATTGCATGGGATCAACTAGTATAACTCTTGATGTCTAAATTAGTCTGACAATTAGTTAAACTAGTTAAACCAATTAAACTGATGAGGTAGGTGGAAAAAGGTGCCACTTCCCCATGCATCCATGAAAAAATGGAACTAGACTAACTAAGAGTGATCCAACTGAATGTAACTGGAGACTAACTCAGCATAATTGCTTACCAACCATGACCAACTAATGGAGGTTGCTGGTGGCACTCAAAGTGGCTCCTAAAATGTAGGGATTGGTCTTAGAGGCACATTAACTCATGTATGAACATGCAGTAAGTGGTATTTAACCTCTATATGTGTTCCCCACACTCTAGTACAGTAATAATGTCCCACTAAGCTAGGAAAAATGATCAAATAGACTATATATGGACAAGGGAGGATTATTTAATCCTAATGCACACATGTACATTGAACCATTAAGGGATGAGATAAAAAGTGGTGACCCCACTTGCCCTGAATCTAGTTAGTGTAGTTGTGTTTTACCAATACCTCTAGTTGTTAGTGACCCAACTTGTGAAATGTATATATAAATCCATCCTCTCCTCATTTGTGCATTTGTTCATTTGGGGGTATAGGAGTCAAGAGTATCAAGCGTTAATATATTCTCTTCTATTGCACTACCTTAGTAATAATCAAAATCAAAAGCTGATTATTCCTAGCGAAAGATTCACCAAGACATTACAAGGGTTTATAATTTGATGAAAGATTCGCGAAGCTTTTACAATATTTTATAATTCAGTGAAATATTCTCCAATATTTTACAATATCTTATAATTCAGTGAAATATTCACCAAGATTTTACAAGATTTTATAATAGAATGAAATATTAGCCAAGAAATTATATATACATATTATATTATTGATAAAATAGCCTTCAAATTGTCCTATTTATTAAGTAGATTCACCCATTTATTATACATATAAATTTTGGGGGTGTTCTTAAAATTATCTTTGGACAAGATTTATCCACTCTGCTGCACATTCTTGAACAATAGAATTAATAATTTCCCATGATAGCTGAAACATTATTGTGAGCCACTTGTTCTTTGGGTCCCATCATGGATTAATACAAATGTGGTGTTCCCCCACATTAAACTTCACAATGTTTCTAGAACGCATGTGGCTAGATTATCTGATCATGTGGTTATTTAATATGACATTATATTTTCAATGATTATGAGTGTTGTTTCCTTTCCATTCACACGCTCAGAGCCTCTTTTAGTTATTTATGATAAGTCTCCACTAATGCTGCCACTACATCTGCCATAAAATATACTATTTAATGAGCATCAATTACTGACTTGGAAGTGTTAAATATTGTAACTTGAAAGGATATTCTAAATGTATTTTATTGATGTAACCCAAGGGAGATGTTATTATTCCTCTGTCGGGATGTTACTATTGTAATTGGTCATCAAAGAGTCATGAGGTAAATCCTCCATTGTAAGTTAGGTCAATAGTACCCTAATGATTATAATATAATATTGTATTGATTATTCCTAAATGAAGTATACCCACTTAGTTAAGTGGGGCTGACTTGTTAGGTTAAAAGTCAAGTGAAAAAAAGAATATAAATAGAGGAGATGTGTTCCTCATTTGAATACACACTCACTTATGTATAGTGCATAGGAGAGAGAGAGAGATATTTGTTGGAGGGAGGTGCACCTATTTTGGGTCTTGTATTTTACTTTTTATACATCTTATACAAATGAAGTTTTGCTGGGTTTTCTTCCCCATGAGGGTTTCCTAAGATAAATATTTGTGTTATTTTGTGTGGCTATGCTTGTTTATCTTTTAGTGATCCTTTTTCTTATGGTTATGTTGTTATGATGATAAATGTTATAATATATGATATAACCATTAAAAATTAACATGGTATTAGAGCTACCCTGAAAGAAGTCTTTGTGTAGCCGAAACAATGCTACAACTACAACTATTGAAGATTAGGGTTTCATCCTTGAAAACCCTAGATGACTAAAACTAGTCATGTTGGTACTTTCGATATATATATAGATTGGAGATTAATCAGGAGCTAAAAAATTTATAGGACAAATATGCAATCTTTATATACATTGTGTAAAATTTTCAGACTCAGATTCGCTATAATATAAGATATATGATTCCTCCAAATTAGGGTTCTAGGCTCTCCGAGGATTCATCCTTAAAGATGTGACCTAGGGAAAATTTCTATATCTCTGGTTATGATGGTCCAAAGGAAAATTTTCATGATTTTCCAGATAGGTAACATACTTTACTTTATTTGGTAAATGTTTCATACACAGAAGGTGAAACAGTGACATGTGCAAGTCCGTACAAGTTTGCTATGTTGAATAGTCTTGAAATAAGTCACCTTGGGAAAATTTGAATAAGTACCAATTGGTGAAAGGAATTATGTTATAACCTATGGGGTTGGAAAGAATATAGACCAGGATACCTTATTTCAAATTTTTAGACATAGAGGAGAAGTAATTTTGGAGATACTGCATAAACGATATTAGGAAATTCTGCAAAAGAAATTGAAGAAAACTAGGACATCAGATATTTTTCCGTTCTGATCATAGTTTTTGGAAAATGAGTATGTTTCTCAGCTCACCTTAAGGAGGTGCTTATTTATATCTAATCATATCTGAAATATTCCTAATTTGAAAAATTAGGATTTCTCTGTCAAACCCTAGGTCCACCAGAAGCAACATTCCAGAAAATATTTGAAGCAAGCATCAGATTGAAGCAATCTCATTTGTCAAAGGAGGAGCTACAAATCCAGAAGGAGATGAAGACAAAGAAAAAGAATGAGTCTTCCAAACAAAAAAATATAAGTATCTGAATTTTATTTCTTGTATATGTTGTGTATTATGCATGATAGAATGTTTGCATTAATGACAATATACTACTAATATGCATGTTATGGGTAAGTAGCCCATGGTGCTATACAACTCTCCATTTCTACTTATCTATTATGAAACCTCTTTGTGGACATATTGGTTTAGTGCACAATATCAATTATTTTATGGTAAATATGGAAGGCATCTAGAAATTTTCTGTGAGATATAGATGAATGTTGTACTCGCTAAAATAGTTGCATGATCATATCCTTATGCATAAGAATTTGTCATTATGCATATGTCATATGAAATGTTTCTAACCATGCAACTGGTGCATTTCAATTGTAGGAAAGGTCATGTATAAACTCCAACAAGAAAATAAGGACGAGACTTATTCTAATAAAAAGTGATGGCAATTCAAGATTCACTCCAATAAATATTAACTTGAAGCTCCCAAGGTCAGAGACACTGTGACAGAAGAAAGAGCTTCAGAATAATTTAAGAGAGTTGTAGATCCACCTCAAGAGATTAATATCATCTTGGACATGAGAGATAATACAATATGAAGAAAAGTATGGTGAGATTTCCAAACCAAAGTAAGATGCCTCAGATACACTCTAGGTATGTGGCACAATTGAGTGACATCATTGATACATACCCTTCCAGCTATGGAAGAAGCTATGATCAAAGAGTATCAGTTGATCATGGGAAATGATGTCTAGGATATGGCTCTGAGACCTAAATGGAATTCCATAGTTTCATCCATATGGATCTACAAAAAAAGTATAAAAAGAAAGTTTTGTGGTTTGCCTCTGAAATAATAGACTGTGGAATGACATACTCTATTGACCAGACACACTTCTCCAATGAAGTAGAAGTATATATCGAGCAAAGAACTACCTGTATAGAACATGCTTTGTACGATCTCAGAAGGAACCCATAGATAAGCACATCCATGAGCTTGAAAAATCACCTAGAGTGATGAATATCTTAACCTTTGCTACAAGGTTAAAGATGGAAACCTATAGAAGATAACAAGCTCACATATGGGTTCATGAGAAAATTATAGAAAAAGTTCAAGATAAAGGATATTGGTATTTAGTAACCTAAGATGGATACATATAATATCAGTAGAAGAGGATGCTACTTGACACTCTAGAATCTAGAGGGATAATGATTCTTCGCTTCAGGGGGAGTGACTATAGAATATCTCTGAGTTCGACATGGTACGACAGGATGGACAACTTCCTAATGGACTAAGACTTTACCAAGAGTAAAGTGGGTTCCAACATTCAAGGTTGAATGTGAAATATTGGGATATGTTGATAACCTGACAGTATGAACTCATGGTAGAAGCAATGATGGAAGAATACCAGTCATGTTTGGGATATAGTACCCAAACTAGAAAGCAAGAGTGTGGTATCTTCCAAGAGGATTTACAAGATAAAACATGTTGCTGATGGAAGTAAGTCAATATTTGTGGCTAGAGGATTCTCTCAAGAGAGAGGGAATTGATTATGAAGAGAAATTTGCTCCAGTAGCAAGGTACGCTTCCATCATAACCATAATGGCACTTAATTCTGTGATGGAATGGGATCTACACCAGATGGATGTAAAGACAACCTTAATGAATGGTATGATTGAGGAATAGGTTTACATCGAATAACCACACGGATTTAAAAGTTGAAGACAGAGTGATTCAAGTATCTAAGTTGAAAAAGGATCTGTATGGACTGAAGAAAGATCCTAGATCTTGGTATGGAAGAATAAATAGATTCTTAACAAGCTTGGGATTTACCAAGAGTAAATTTGATCCTAACCTTTACCTTAAGGTTATGGATGATGAACTTGTCGTACTATTTTTGTATGCAGATGATCTATTTTTGACAGGAAATGAGAAACAAATCATAGAAAGGAAGAAGAGGCTAGCTAAATAATTCAAGATGAAAGATATTATATTGATGGATTATTTCCTTGGGCTAGAAGTGTGGAAAATCCCAGAAGGAATCTTTTTGAACTAGGGAGAGTATGCAGTGGAAATCTTAAAGAGATTTGATATGTTGGATTGTAAAGCCATGGACACACCTATGGATACCAACATGAAGATGTTGTCCGATGAGACATCAGAGTTAGTGGATATGACTCAGTACAGATAGATTATTGGGTCATTAATGTATTTGAAGAAATCAAGGACAAACACATACTTTGTTTTGAACACCTTAAGTTAATATATAGTTAAAAATAGATGATTTCACTTAATAGTTGCAAATCATGTGATAAGGTACCTTAAAGGTACTACAAACTTGGGACTTTACTGTGGTAGAGATCATGACTGTAGATTATATGGATATATGAATTAAAATTGGGAAGGAAGTGTCACATAAAGAAGGAGCACCTCAGGTGGATGCTATTATCTGGGATCCACCATGATATCTGGTTTAGTAAGGCACAATCCAGTGTTGCTCTCGGCACAAATGAAACAAAGTACATAGAATATTGCTATGATATTTGGTAAGCCATATGGCTTCAGAAAAATGATGTCAGGACTATATGAAATGGATTTGGATACCACAATGATTCTTTGTGACAACCAGAGTTGCATAAAGATGACAAAGAATCCTGTGGGATATGGTACTTAAGGGAGATATAAAACTCTAGTATGTGAGTACCAATGAGAAATTTGTTGATGTGTTGACCAAGCTTCCATGAAAATATTGGTGTAGCTCGAAAATACATTCCTCACAAGGAGGAATAGTGATGATGATACTACAGAATTTCCTCGCAAGGAGGAACAATGATGTTGACATAGATATTTCCTCATAAGGAGGAATGATGAAGATATGGACCCTTCTTAGAAAATGAGAAATGAGTCAAAGATATGGACCCTTATGAGAAAGGATAAAATGATTGAAGATATGGACCCTTCTGAGAAAGGAGAAACAGGTCGGAGATATGGACCCTTCTCAGAAAGGAGAAATAGGTCGAAGATATGGACCCTTCTCCGAAGGGAGAAACAGGTCGAAGATATGGAAGCTTATCAAAAAGGAGAAATGGGTTGAAGATACAAACTCTCTTAAAAAAAGGAAGAACAAGTCAAAGATATAGACTCTCTTCGGAAAGGAGGAATAAGTCAAAGATATGGACTCTCCTCGGAAAGGAAGAGTAGTTCTTAGATATGAACCCTCCTCGAACAAATGGGGAGCAGGTTGATAATATGGATCCTCCTAGGAAAGGGGGAGTGATGATGAGACTAACATCAATGATGGGATGACAGTGATTCTCTAGCATGAAAGAGTCCAAGTGTGCCTAAAGATACTAAAAAGGTCCGAAATTTACTTATGGATGATACTATCCTCTCTCGAGGATGGCAGGTATAACACTCTCTTCATGAGAGTGGTTCTTACTAGCTAAGGATGGACCCACAGATGTTACTCTCACATGGAGAGTACCCATAGTCAGCTGTGGATACCATATAATAACAGTCGCTCAGGAGTGGTCCTAACCTTAGTGGTAAGGATGCTCTACAATGAGTCCTCACGGAAGACAGGACTAACATTTTTTATGTAGTTGAGATTTTCTATGCAGATAATACTCTTATATGGAGAGTATTCCTTCATTCATATGTAGATATCATAGAATAAAAATAACTTGGGAGTGGTCCTAACCTTAGTGGTATGGATTCTCTATGATGATTCCTCACGGACACCGTAGTATAACACTCACTTGGGAGTGGTGCTAAACTCAGTGGTAAGGATGTTCTACGATGAGGGATAACATTTTGTATGTGGTCGATATCTGCTTTGCAGATAATACTCTTGTATGGAAGAGTATACCTACACGTGAGTGTAGATACTATAGTATAGCACTCACTTGGGAGTCCTCCTAACCTTAGTGGTATGGATGGTCTATGATGAGTCCTCATGGACGATAGGTCCTGCATCTAGGTGTGGTAGAGATCTACATTTAGTTGTAGACGATTCAGCTGGTCGATATTGTGGACCAAAATGATGGAGGATTGTATCATCCTTGGACTTATATATTGAAGAGATAGGGATATATCATCCCACAAAGAGATCATGTGTATTGCAGGTAGTGTGGAAAAAAAAGGACCAAGTAGATCCAAGTGTGGCTACAAAGGATCGGGAAGATCAAAGTGCTGCTGCAAAGGATCAAGTAGATTGAAGTGCAGCTGAAAAGGCTCAAGAAGGATGAAAGTGATGCTACAAAGGATCAAAGGATCAAAGTGTTGATGAAAAGGATTGAAAGGATCAAAGTGCTGCTGCAAAGAATTAAAAGGATCAAGGTGTTGTTGCAAAGGATCGAGAAGATCGAAGTACTGCTACAAAGGATTAGAAGATTGAAGTGCTTCTATAAAGGATCAGAAGATTGAAGTGTTGCTACAAAGGATTAGAATATATAAGTGGTGCTGCAAAGGATCAGAAAATTGAAGTACTACTACAAAGGATTAGAATATCGAAGTGATGCTATCAAGGATCGAAAGTTTGAAGCATTGTTGTAAAAGGATCAAGTGATAGTGTGATGCAAAAGATGAAGTCAATGAAGAGTAACTGTTCTAGTTACTAATTGTGAAAAATTCCTATGATGTATAGATGTATCACCTTGATGATGTTGTAGATACTCTCTCTCGTTACTCCTATTGTCTATGATGATGTTGTCAATAGAATAACCTTCTCGTTAAGGGTGATTGTTGAATATTGCAACTTCAAAGGATATCCTAAATGTATTTTACTGATGTAACCCAAGGGAGATGTTATTATTCCTTCGTCGGGGTGCTACTATTGTAATTGGTCATCATAGAGTCATGAGGTAAAGCCTCCATTATGAGTCATATTAATAATACCCTAATGAATATAATATAATATTGTAATTAGTCTTCCTAAGTGAAGTTGACCCACTTAGTTAAGTGGGGCCGACTTGTTAGGTTAAAGGCCAAGTGAAAAAAAGAGTATAAATAGAGGATATGTGTTCCTGATTTAAACACACACTCAATTTTGTGTAGCACATAGGGGAGAGAGAGAGAGAGAGAGAGAGAGAGAGAGAGAGAGAGAGAGAGAGAGAGAGAGAGAGAGAGATGTTGGAGGGAGGCACACCTATTTGGGTTCTTTTCTTGTACTTTTTATACATCTTATACAGAGGAATTTTTGCTGGGTTTTCTTCCCCATGAGGGTTTCCCAGGATAAATATTTGTGTTCTTTTGTGTGGTTGTGCTTGTCTATCTTTAATTTATCCTTTTACTTATGGATATGTTTTTATGGTGCTAAATGTTATAAGTTCTGATTTAACCATTAAAAATTAAGAGGAAGACCAACTTATCAAAAATACCAACTACAACATAGAATAAACCCTAAGAGATGGTAGACTTTGATGATGCAAATAGTACATCAACTAACTATATACACTATTGTGACACAACATACTTCGAATTTCCCAAAATAACTTCAACAAAACTAAAAAGAACCCCATTTTCTTTAATTTTTTCTTGTATATACAAACTTAGGCGAAGAGAGTACATCTATCCTTATAAGGTTTTAGCCTAGTCCCATCCACTAACCCTTATAAGGGAGTCCCATCTAACTTTTCCAATTGTAATGCACCCCCTTTAGTAATAAAAATTGATAAGATATGGACCCAACCAGTGTGTTCTAAGCTTACTAGCCTTGCTTCAAAAAATTTCTTTTATAGGAGGACTAAATCCCCATGCTTGAATTACTCTTCTTAATGTGTTGATCATGCCAAACCTTCTATCATTATTTTCCAACTTGATGATGAAATCCTGCAATGAAGTGATATTCCTCTAACTATAATAACTGTGACATCCACTCCTCAACAACACTAGTATCACTCATATCGATGAATGCATCTATCCATAGAATAGGAAAAATATAATTCATAGGAATGACAACCTCTTGCCCATACACTAACCTAAATGGGATATGCCCTATCAGTTTGTTACAAGTTGTTCAATAATCCCATAGTACTGCAAGGATTTTTAAATCCCGATCACCGCGGTTCACATTACAAAATTTTGTTAACGCATTCTCGAAGATCTGGTTAAAGGATTCGATAGTACCATTCTCCTGTAGATGGTAAGGTTTACTATTTCTATGGTGTATCTAAAATTATTTAGTCAAACATTCGATGGTTATATAGATAAAATGTGTACCTTGGCCACTTAGCAAAATTCTGGGACATCCAAACCTTCTAACCATGATTTCAAAACTTTTTTTTACAGTGGTTGCATTTGTACAATCCTTCACAGGGGTAAATTTAGCTCACCGGGTTAAATAATTGGTCACAGTTATTATATATGGATATCCAATTCTATTACTTGGTGGGTTAATGGGTCCCACAAAGTCCACAACCCAATTATGAAATTCCTGTAATGTTACCTATGGAACTAAAGGAATCTCATCTCATCTGGATAGTTTTCCTATTCTTTGGAAAACATCATAGTTCTTACAATATTCAGATGCATCCAAATGCAATGTAGGCCACCACAAACTAGCTCATATTATCTTCCTTGTAGTTTCTTTCCTTGCATAGTGGCCTCCTACCACTCCATCATGAGCTTGAGCTAAGGTGGTGAAGTACAACATTCAACATATCTGGATTAACAACAATCTCAAAGTCAAACTCTTGGAAGAGAAGGATCCAATGAAATATCTCCCACCACCCCTCCCAACACTGGCTTATTTACTAGATACCTAAATACAGAGTGATCTGTGAACATATTAAAATGGCCACCCAATAAATAATGTCAAAACTTATGTATGGGATGGAACATTACCAAAAATTTTGTTTCAGTTGTTGTATAGTTATTTTTAGCAGTCACCAACATCCTATTGGAAAATGAAATTAGATGGTCAATAGATCCCTCACCCGGTTGTCTGTTCCAAGAGAAATAGAAGATGCATCGACATGAACATGAAATTATTTACACCAATATGGAAAGACTATAATGGGAGATGAAACCATATTTTCCTTGAGTGTGTCAAGGCTCTTCTGGCATTCTTCATTCCACTGGAACTTTACATCCTTCTTCAATAACTTTTTTGTCAGGGTTGTGATTTCTGCATACTCTCATATAAATTTGTGATAATAGATAGTATGCCCCAATGTAGCCCTCAACTGCTTGAACATCATGGGTGGAGGAAAGTTTAAAATAATGTCGATCTTCATTGGATCCATCAATATTCCTTTGTAAACAACATGGCACAACAAGATGCCAAATGGAAATACAAACTATGCACTTTTTCAAATTTAAGGAAATTTGAAATTGTCTACAATGCTCTAACATCATTCAAAGACTCAATATGATATTTAAATAGTCCATATATCATCTAGTCATCAAATTAAATTTCTAGTAATTTATGAATAAATTCTTTAAACACAACAACCACTATCCTAGAAAATATAGCAGGAGCGTTTTTAAGGACAAAAGGAATTTCCATGCATTGAAAACAACCCCACTTTGTCGCAAAGGTGGTATTATGTCGATCTTGTTTCATGCTCCAGAACTGATCGTATCCAAAAAAATCCATTAGTGAAGGATTAAAACTTTTGTCCTCCAATTCTCTCCAACACTTCATCCATAAACGATGTAGGGAAGGGATCATGCAGACACGCATCATTTTATTTTCACAGGTCAATGCAAATACACACTTCCCTAGTTTCCTTATCCTGAACAACCATAGGGATAATCCAGTCTAATTCTATGACAAGTTCAATAATTCACGCATCCAACATCTAGTCAAGGTCTACTTTCACCTTTTCTTTATACCTTGGGTTCAATCAATGTGGTCTCTTCTTCACTGTCTTAGCATCTAGTTTTAAGGGAATCTTAATCTCACCCAGGTCACCAACAACTCACTTCATCTCAAAGAATTTCATCAAGAATAGGTATTGAAACTAGTGGAACAATTTGGTAATTTTACTGATATTCTCATCATCCCAGTAATCGCCAATATTTGCAAACTTTGGGTTTTCAGGGGAACCAATAATTACCTTCTTAATCTTTAGTGGCTTTGATAATATTCTAGATAGTATACTAGGACCCTCCAATGCCCGTCTACCTTCAAATTCAGGGATATGAACATCTCGTGGAACGTCATCCATAGGTTCTCCCGATATATTATAACATTCCATTAAATTTTTGACTATCGCAGTCCACTTCATATACTTGACACATGTATATAAATTTATTCAAAAATATTGGTGTTAATTACTTGCAAAGTTGCTTCAATCGAGGGAATATCAGTAGCATAGCTAAATGCATGCTTGAAACTATTATCTAGATCATACCAGTCATCAGTACCTCCTCACAGTTCTAGTGATGTATACCAATTTCTTGGTATCACATCCAGCATATGTATAAACATATGTACCCACTCTTGTTGCAGAATAACCTTCCATTTCATAGTACATGCATTTATAGTCTCAAGGGAATGTCAACCATGTGTACTTTTATCCTCTATAAGGAACTCTATTGTCAAATTTGATCTCTAATAATATTCAACATTATGACCAAACTAAGACATACTATTTATTCATAGCCCACCACCTCGCTAGTGTAGCCTTCAAAGCCACATCTAGAGCTAACAGTTGCTATTGTTTTGGCTCCTTGACTTCAAATTCAACAGGAAATGTAACCAAGTTAGGTTATGCTTAATAGGTATGTAAATCACATACTTTGGTTCCAACCCATTGCAAATACTTTGTGATTCGAGCACACCTTCACATGGAAGCTTAATCTTGAATAAAAACCAAAGAATCTCAGAATCCTTGAACATGTTGATGGATTTGATGACTCTTCACTTTTGGTTCCTTTTTCCTCCTCATTGCTTAGAGAGGTGGAACAACTTGGATACTATATGATTGATTTGCTTCTCTTGAAAGAGTATTCTTCTAAATTCTTGGGCTTAACTCTAAATATGAAATAAAATACTATTTGAAAGGAATGGATTTACAAATATCTCCCCCCAAGGAAAGATAATCTCCGTAGCGGTGGGGCAAGTTTTCAATTGCATCTATGATCTTTGCTAAATCCTTCTTAAGATTAGCCACGGGTAGTTCAACATTGCTTTATTCATACTCCATATAGTCACAAAAGTAACCATCCTCATCTCTTAACATTTTAAACCCATCATTAACATAGGTCACCTCTTCTTCTTCAACAAGCTGATAAAATTCATCATCTTCAACTACTGGTACAATCATCATGGTTGCAACTTGAATTGGCGATCTGCAAAATTTTCTTCACTGAGATATTACTTCCCATATGGGTGGTGGAAAGTGATATGATACCACTGTAATGTTTCAAGTCTTATATTCATACCTAAACACTAACTAATTCTGTAAATTAAATTAAATTTCTGATATATGAATTAAACCACTCAGAGCATCTTCAGACTAGGAAAATAAAGGTTTCTTCTTGGGAAAATTTGCAGACAAGGGTGTAGGAACTAGGAAGAAAACAAGAGTAAGTTCATAAAATTTAATTCCTTTCCCCTAACACATTTATATCGGGGACCATTCAAGTTTCATATTCCGCTATGTGGAAACATACTCCCATGCTTCTGGGTCACCCAACAGTGAAACTGGGAAATTCCTTACGTTCTTCCAACCATGGAGTTGGGGAAAATTGAAGAGGTTTTATAAGTACTTCATGAAAAAATAAATATTATTTTGGAGAGTTACTAATATATATGCAGTTGTCTGGATGGTTTAGGGAAGAATTGGCAATTTCAGGAAATTTTGGCCTAGTGAGACCCTACCCAATGGAGGATCCCAAATGACTGTACGAGCCAAAAAAAATAATATATGGATTTATGTATGTTAATTTGGGTCTGTCAGTGACCCATGGGAACTTTTATGACTGGATTTAAGTGGGAAGAACACATTTAATAGCAGAAATGGTAAAACTAGTCATTTAAAACTATCATTTTAGCTAGGGTGCAAAATAAAGTAGATAATTCATAAAAGATTGAATTCAGTGCTGTATATGAAGTATTAAAGAGACTAATACCACTTCAATTAAAATATAAAAACTTTCAAATCATTCCCACAACCTTTTTTATTCCTTAGTGCACTTAGATTGATAAATTCCCCCCACTACAATGACGAAACAAGCTTTTTATGTGAAACTGAGAAGGTAAAATTCAGGGACTGAATTATTTAGATGTGATAAATATAAATTAAATATTTATCAGCTGTTATACATCATAAATAATTGTAAATACTGACCATTATATAAGGATATTCCAAAATGGTGGGCATGAGGCTCAAATCATGACCAGACAAGGGCTGAGAGCGTAGGTGAAGCATGGGCTTCACTGGAGCTCAACCTGAACTTGATGGAGGCTGAAAAATATGTCTAATAGGACTTAAATGGATTAAATTAAATATCTCCATAACTGCATATAGAAGAGAATAGGAATGAAGGAGTGGGGAAGGGAATGTTTGGGGCTCATCTCCCAAGTGTATGAGGCACATCACTTAGAAAGGCATGATCACATAACCATATATCAATAAAAAAAATCAACCATACTGTGTGAATGAGCTTGAATTTTTCTTGAATATAACTATGGGTGACTTGTTTAGCAAGTAGAGGCAATAGGTGACCCGTTAGAGCAATTCAACACCTAAATCCCTAACCCTATCCAAGTCATGGGACCTCCTTAAGAAAGTTAGAATGTAGGGGCCATGTGGATATGTTACCCTATCCAAGTCATCCATATGAATTATAAATTTTCCCTCCTTAGTCAAAGAGTTTCTACTTTTATCCCCTACAACTTTTATGATTTTCCTTGCTTTTGAGGCTAAGGCTCCAAAAGGAAACTGCACCTTCCTTTGTCAAAACTTTCTTGCTTTTGTTTTGGCATATTTTATGAGTCTCCAAAAGGAATCTACACCCTCTTTTGCCAAAAATTTCCTACTTTTTTTATGATATCTTTTTCCATATCTTTTGGGCACTTTCCCTTTTCTCTCTAACTGCTTTTTTCATAGAGTTTTCACTTTCTTAATCTCCTCCCTTGGCAAGTTGTCTTGCCAATTGTTCCTGACATGGAAAGCTCAATTCAACGTGTTATTTGCATAATAAATATTAATGATAAATACAAATTAAATAAATTCCTCAATCTTTTTTATTTATCAATATTCTCTTAGGCTAATTAATTAATTCCTCATAAATAATATCTGGACAAAATTCCCTAGGTGAGGTAATTAATTTATCATTGGCCCAACAATGTGTTGGGCATGGTCAACACTTTTATGTCCAAAAATATGGGGACATGAAAATATTCCTCCTTTATGAGGTGTAATTTACGTAATTGGTCATGTCATTTAAAGATTCAATGTAAACCTATGAATATAATTTGGGTCAATAGTACCCATGTGTGAGCGTAATAATTTATATCTTGGTGTCTTACTTGACAAATCAGCCCTGTCAATTAGACAAGTCATCCCTAATAGGTTTTAGGTCAAGTAAAGATAAAAATAAAACTAGGGAGGTTACCACTTCATTTTTATTCACTTCACTCAAGAAATTTTGCAAGAGATAGATTTAATGTCCCTTTTTCGAAATTTTATTAAAATGACCAATTTTTCACTTTTTTCCCAATTTTGACCATTGACTAATTTTGATGTCTAGGTCTCCAAATTGGCACAAATTATCCCAAATATTCTCATAAGGTGTATGAGTGATATTAATACTTGAATATTATTTTTAGTGATTATTTATTACCCTCCAATTACTTATGCAAACTTATTTAATATTCTGACCAAAGTAGGAGCCTTTACTAGGAAATTGGGGCTCCAATTCCTCCTGAATAAGTGTTGGAAATGGTTTCTCAAATTATCCAAAACCCACTTGAATTTATGAATTGAAGTAGGTTAAATTTAAATTACATCAATATGAACTCATATGCATCACCATTAAACTTTTAATGTCTTCTATAACTCCCTTAAATCAGATGCAAAACGACTAGTTTCAACCTTGGGGGAAATGATAGGAAAACTTATCCAAATGATATGAAACTCAACAAAATAACTCCAAATGCTTATGTAATGAAAATTAAAATAATATAATCCATCAATAACATTACAATCATCCATAAACCATCGGTATTTCACTTATCCATTCAAATCTATCAACATTATATTGGTTCACAACAAGGTAGTGGGGATATGAAACTGTTTATTCAATGTTTAACATTTATACAAGAAATATTTAGGGTATTTAGACCTTAGATTATTCATAAATATAAATACATAAGTAAAATTTCATTCATCCATAAACCATTAGTATTTTACTTATCAATTCGAGTCCATCAACGTCAAATTTATTCAGAAGAATATAGTGGGGAAATGGCACTATTTCTTCATTGATTAACACTTTTTCATGAAATATTTTAGTATTTAGAAATGAGAGTATTATAAAATTTAAATACAGATAATTTAAATCATAACATAAAATAATGGGGCATTAGAAGCTCCCCAAAATAAATCAATATCTCACCCAAAGTGCAATCCCTCCATGAGCAAGAATATGCCATAAAAACTAGAAATGGTTGAGAGAAAGTGATGCAATAGAAGGAACCATGAGCTGCAATGTATCTTACACCTGAAAATAAAACTCCATTAAATCTCCATTAAATACCTGATTAGCCTCTTCAAACACCAACTTGCATGGGAATCTTTCACCCTCAAAATTGGCTAAGGAAAGAAAACTAGTCATTCACTAGCTCTCACAATACAAATGAGAAAAATATATTCTATTGGTTGATTCCTATATTTTATAAAAATACTGATACATCTAAGGTTACCAATCCATCCATAAAATCAATCCAATTCGAATTTGGGTGTGGGATCAATATTTTCCACGTGTCCTCCCTTTCCTAGCCTTCCATCTTCCTCCAACCTGAGTAGGAACGCATTGAGATTCCCCAACTCACATAAGCTCCCTATTGGATGCTCTATTTCAACATGGAATTCCATATATGTCATATTTCAACCCTTATATCTAATTTTTTTCATAGGTGTTATAGCATCTTCATCATTGTTGTCATAGATCTAGGGAATCTAGTCCAAGTGTCTCACTAGCTCCGAAATGACTCGTCCTCTCCCATGTAAGTTAAATTTCCTTCCAAATTAGACCTATGATTAATATATACAAGTTTATTATCTTTTTAACTCATCCAATAACCTTTATTCTTCCAATATATTTGAAATTGCAAGAGGAGGATGCCATGTGGCATAGAAATTGTAGCTTGTGTGGGCCCCATAGTCTCCATGTGTCTCCATGCTCCATTTCCACTTCAATTTTCTCCTGTATTTATTTAATTGTATCCTTTTTCAAATATGTATTCCATTCTAATGTTAAAACATCATTTATTTTCCCCCTTATTCCAAATCCCAAAGCTTCCACCCCCAACCTAGGAAACTAGTAATTTTCCTCCTTGGCAATTATTTGACCCTTAGAATCAATTTGACAAACTCTCATGAAATGGAAAATTTGATTAGGACATTGTGACCCAATGAAAAATTTGGGACATGAAAAATCCTCCCTTCCCAATATTTATTTTCCTCAAACAATTTCAAACATGGGTGTTGAAGAACCCGCTTTCTATATGATTCTTTGAAGTTGCCACTGAGTTTCCCAACTTTGAGTATTTGAGATTCCATGAATATTTTAGAGAGGAACCACCATGATTTTTGCTGCACTACTCTGATTAAAATAAATTTATTACATGGGGAATCCATCTCCCATTCTTCTTGTTTCCCAAAAAAATTGAAATCAATGGGACTAAAAACTATCCCAGGGTCCCATTGCTTGTATTGCACTCCAATAATTAAGAGTTCTCTCCAACCCATACCATTAGGAAGGAGAATTATGGAATCCCATTTTATTGTATGAATTATTCCAAACATCATGAATAAATAATAAATATCATCAAAGTAGATAAAAACATAATAAAAATGTACATCAAGGAGGTTCCTCATCAAAAAATCATGAAAGTGCTTATACCTCCAAGTAAGTAGACCACCATTTTCCAAGTGCATACAAGCTTCAAGTGACCAATCAAATCTGATCCAATGACATAGGTGAGGATCCCATGTCCTATAATTATTATCCAAAATGATGTGATATGCATCAAAATATTCATCCAAGAAATGAATAAATAATCTCCACTCAAATGTGAACCAAATAATGAGAAAAAAAACAAGGAGACTTCAAATGTCTCAAAGAAGTCTCACCCATACATCCATGAATGAGAGAATCATAAAGATATAAAAAAGTATGTGGTTGGAAAATAAAAATTTCTCCAATCATAAATCTATTCACCCTAGTGTTGGATGAATTTCCTCCAACATCAAATGAACCAAGTGTTGAGCAAGAGAAACCATCAGTCTTCAAGTGACTCAAATGCATATCATAGGTGCATCCATGTAGATGTGCATCATCATAAAGTAACAAAGGATGTTGCTTCAGATGTAAATAATAATTTTCTCCAACCCCGTCATCATAAAAATTGAATCTAATATTTCCATACTCCTGATGTGGCACCAATAAAAATAACCCTTCCACCCATGCTTAGTTGAGGATCATGCTGCAAAACATGGAATTGTAGGATGTAGGAGAATGAACTAACTCACCCAAATGATCAAAAAGTGTAGAAGTTTCATCATGGTAAGGATACATATGGGTAGTATCATGCAGCTCCTTCAAAAGTGTGAAACCTTTGTCATAGATTGGTTCCAATGTAGAGGAATCATGCTCTCTTTAAAAATTGCATAACCTTCATCAAGAGACAATTCAAGTTACTCTTCCACCAAATAAAGTGTTTGGATCTCTTCAAGTTAATATTCAAACACATAAAGCACATTCAAATTTCAAAATTTTTTAGGATCCACTATGTCATGAGAATCCTCCAAACAATCTACCATTTGACAATCTGAAACATAGGAGGAAAAACAAGTATCTTGCAACTTTTCAAGAAGTTGCTCGTTTTGAATTGTGAGATTATGATTATCCTCATTATTCTTCAAGTATGCATCCTATAAAAATTCATTAATCTCAAACAAATGGTTTCTATAAAAAATAAAAGACATGAAATTATCTTTGATGTGGCACATTGCTCTTTGAATCTTCTCCATGTCTTCAAGGAAGGATGTTTCTTCCAATGAAGTAGCTCTCCAACAAGAATTTGACACTAATGCTCGGTTGTCATGGAATATTATAAGGGCATATTGGATCTTATTTTCATTCATGTTTAAGGACCCTTCAATAAAATTAGGCTCTTTCAAATGAACCTCCTCATCTTCTTCCTTCTTTCCTAGACCAACTTCATGAAGCTCAAGTGGTGATGGGGAAGTTGATCTTGCTTCTTCTTCAACTGCTACAAGGTATTCATTTTCATGTTTACTAGAAATTTGGCTTGCAAAAACATTTTGAAATATTATCTCTATGTTACCAACATAGATTTGTGAGCACCTATCAGTAGGTACTCCTTTATAGTTCAAACATCAATCAGTAGATGCTCTTTGTTTCATTTACAAGGTAGAATGTGTCACGAAATGATATTCAGTATTTTCAATAGAATTTTATTCATACTCATGTGATGTCTCTTCATATTTTTCAGAGTCACTTGGGAGTTACTTTCAATCCTCTTCATGTACTAGTTCTTCTACTTCACCTATTTCAGAACTAGCTGGTTCATGGGTCTCCTCCTTTTGCTCCTTCAAGTAAGCTAATGCATTTTTCCCCTTGGTTTTCTTAAAATCAATATATTTTATCCAAACATGGATAGCCAACAATTCGAATCCTTTCATAATATTGTTGGTCATGCCATCAAATATAGGTTCCATCATTTTTATATGCTCGTCACCATCATATGAGGTTCCCTTTTCATCCCTATCCATAGTTTCCTCTTCAACAAAAGCACTTTTGGGTTTCAATATTTAATGGGGATCCCTGAATTCTTGTAATCATAAATATCATACCAAATCACGTTCCAATATCATTCTCTGATACCACTCTAATGTCCTTTTTTCTAAATTTTATTAAAATGGCCAATTTTTCACTTTTTTCCCATTTCGACCTTTGACTAGTTTTGATGTCTAGGTATCCAAATTGGCCCAAATGATTTAAAAAATTCTGAGAAGTTGTATGAGTGATATTAATACTTGAATATTATTTTTATGGATTATTTACTACCCTCTAATTAATTCTTCAAACTTGTTTAATATTCTGAAGAAAGTAGGAGTCTTTACTAGCAATTTGGGGCTCCAATCCCCCTCGAAATGGTTTACTAAAAATGATTTCTCAAATGCTCCAAAAACCACTCGAATTTCTGAATGGAAGTAGGGTACATGTAAAATACATCAATATTAAATCATATTCATCACCATTTAACTTTTAATTTCCTCTATAACGCCCTTAAATCAAATGCAAAAAGACTAGTTTCAACCTTGGGGGAAATGATAGGCAAACTTCTCCAAATGCTATGAAACCCAACAAAATAACTCCAAATTATTATATACTGAAAATTAAACTAATATAATACATAAATAAAAGTCCATTAATCCATAAATCATCATTATTTCACTTATCCATTCGAATCTATCAACATTATATTGGTTCATAATAAGGTAGTGGGGAAAAGGCATTGTTTCTTCATTGTTTAACATTTATACATGAAATATTTTGGGTATTTAAACATGAGAGTATTATGAAATTTAATTACATAAATAAAATTACATTTATCCATAAACCATAAATATTTTACTTATCCATTCGAATCTATCAACATCAAATTGATTCACAACAATATAGTGGAGAAATGACGCTATTTCTTCATTGATTAACATTTTTACATGAAATATTTCAGTATTTAGACTTGAGAGTATTCTGAAATTTAAATACAGATAATTTAAATAAAAAAATAAAATAATGGGGCATTATAATATCCCTCAAAGAAACCAATAACTCACCCAAAGCACAATCCCTCCATGAGCAAGAATATGCCATAAAAACTGGAAATGGTTGAGAGAAAGTGCTGAAATAGAAGGAAACACGAGCTTCCATGTATATTAAAACTGTAAAAAAAATACATTAAATATCCATGAAATACCTGAGTGGCCTCTCCAAAAACCAACTTGGATGGGAATCTTTCACCCTTGAAATTTGCGAAGGCAAGAAAACTAGTCATCCACTAGCTCTCACAATTCACAAATGACAATTTATCAAATGATAAAAAGGTATTATCTTGGTTGATTCATGTATTTTATAAACATTATTAGACTTATAAGGTTACCAATACATCCACAAACTCAATCCAATTCGAATTTGGGTGTGGGCTCAAGATTTTCCATGTGTCCTCCCCTTCCTATCCTTCCATCTTCCCCCAATTTGAGTACGAACCCATTGAGCATCCACAACTCACATGAGCTCCCTCTTGGATTCAATATTTCAACCTGAAATGTCACATATGTCATATGTCAGCTTTCATATCTGATTTGTGTCATAGGTATCATATCATCTTCATCATTGTTGTCATAGAGCTAGGGAATCTAGTCCAAGTGTCTCACTAGCTCCAAAATGACTCTTCCTCTCCCATGTAAGTTACATTTCCTTCCAAATTCGACCTATGATGCATATGGAAAAGTGTATTATCCTTATAAATTACCCAAGAACATTTAGGATTCCAATGGATTCGAAATTACAAGAGGAGGATCCCACATGGCACAAAAATTCTAGCTTGTGTGGGCCCCATAGTCTCCATGTGTCTCCATCCATTGCCACTTCATTTTTATATTGTATTTATTTATTTGGATCCTTTATTAAATATTTATGCCATTTTAATGTTCAAAAATCATTTATTTCTTCCCTTATTTGAAATCCCAAAGCTTCCACCCCCAACCTAGGAAACTAGTAATTTTCCTCCTTGGCAGTTATTTGACCCTTAGCATCAATTTGACAAACTCTCATGAATATGGAAAATGTGATTAGGCCATTGTGACCCAATGTAAAATTTGGGACATGACAAGAGATTAAAAACTGTGCTAGAAAGAAAGAGGAGAAGTTTTCTTGGGGTTTTACACTGTTCTGGTTGAGTTCTGTACCAAGGAAGTTTTGTGGGGTTTTCTCCTTTATGGTTTCCTCGAGGAAAATATTTTTGTTCTTTATGTTGTTGTGCTAGTTGTTCTTTCAGTGATCCTACTATTGTAAATTGTTTTAGAATATCATCTAAGAAATTAAGAAAACTTAACAGTTGGCCCTAGGTAAGTTTTGGTTAATACTGGTACCAATTTTGAATTTTGGTTGAAGTGTTAATGGGGATGTAACAGAAAGGTTAGATAAGCGATCAATTCTAAAGTTTCGGGCTAAGTTTAAGGAAAATTAACCATTTTGACAAAGTCCAACCAGAAGGTTGGTTAGTTATTTATAATTTTTGTCCACTTACTAGTAGTGGTAAGGGGATGTAATTTAGCTAGTAGAGATTATAAATATGTAAGGGATCAGGATTTTGAGGGATTAGCTCATATTATAAAAGTTTGTGAAAATGGATAAGTTTTTATATTTGTCAAAGACTGTGTTTTTCCGGTGAATATTTGCAAGTATGATGTTGATCTACAGGATATGTGTGCATATATTATGTAAGGCAGTGTTGGTGGGTGTCTATAGGATATGTGGACAGACTCAAAGCATTCGAGAAGAAACTCTTTTAATAAGTGAGTGATTTTGTGGTTTTTCACTCATTGGGTTTCCACATTAAAATCCTTGTGCCGATTGTGTATGATGTATTTGCGTGATGTTTAATGTTATCTTGCAATGCATGGATGAATATATGGAATGACACAACACTACTAAAATTAATGATATCAATATGGTTAATGTCGTGGGTGATTTCTGGTCGATTGTCATAGTTCCTGATTTATCATATGTTTCCTTATTAGCGTTTGTTATGAAAATGATCCCCTTCACCACTTTGGAAAATTGGTTCTTGCAGCTCCCATAGGTACCTCGGGTGATACCTCATATACTCTACAGGTTTTGTAATACGTATATAATTATGTTGGACCAGTATCTTGGGTTTTGTTGGTATGATGCGGTGTGAACCTGGTTTAGTATAATATTGTGCCAATAAATTGTTATGTTGTTGGGATCAGGATCATTGTGAAGGGGATATGTTTTGGATTCTGGCGAAGCCTGGTATTGAGGCATGGTTAGATCAGAAGGATACAACATTTGCTCAAAACAAAAATCAAAACCTGTGAGTGACTCCAGGTCAATGGTTGAGAAGGTATTTTATTTTGATATCCACAAAGGATTTTTCAATTAATTTCCTATTCTATTAAATGAGTGGTTATAAAGGTTAACACTCCAGAAGACGAATTTAGAAGGTGGTATCCTGATCCTCAGAAATCGACACCTAATTTACTCTAGCAACTACATAGTGTTTATAATAGGATATTGAGGGATGCCAATTTTTGGTTCAATATCATTTTGGAAGGATACATTACTAAATTTTATATTGATACCGTCAACTCATACAATGAAGTTGAACGAGAATTCTTCCAAGGATCATGAGATAGGTACTTGAATTATTTAAAATTGTGGATTAAGATGATTTTATGTGAAAAGTGTATTTTGAAAATTAACTCCAACAAGTAAACGATTGTATGGGTATTGAGTGAAAGAAGTTTTAATGGCCCAGGCTTGTTGGTTTTTGGAAAATATACTAGGAAATCAACACAAGGAAATAGTCCAACCATAAAGGCTTCAAAATCGATCCCATGCAGAGATGCTTCTATCCCCGAATTGTTTGGGATGACTAGATCCTATGGATATGAGGCCTCCACTAGCACAAGGGTTTTCAGATCTAAGATATATTCTATTCCCTCAACGACTATATGAAAAGGTTTGAAGTAACTAGATCGTAGACTAAGCTGTCCAAGAAAACTTAAACAATGATTGCAACAGAATTTATGCAGGGTACTTGTAATATGTGATTGATACGAGGAAACTATTTACTCAACATATAGAAATATAAATCAAGTTCACTTTCTTTAACCAACTTCAAATAAAATCGGATAATGAAAATTGGAAATTGGAAATTTTTATCCAAATTATTATAGATATAGAACATGTCCTATCAAGGTAATACCAATTGAAAAATTAGTATTAGGGATTTAATAACTACGCATCAGCTGCTGAACAGAGGATGTGAATTAAGAAAAGACATTCATTCAATGCACATTAAACATGTCAAAATTGTAATTAGACATCAATACATAAATCAACACATTAATTAGATGAACAACCAGTAATCAACATGCCATAGAGATAGAAGAAAGACTAGAATTCATGAAAAACATTTAATGAATAACCCCAGGACATAGCATAAATAACAACGAAATGTTATTCAATTTGAAAAACGTTACAACATTCAAAAATTAAAAAGATTTCCTTATATGTGATTGGTAGTCTCCTCTCCTGTAGTTCTCCTAGGCCTAATCCCATTAGTCCCTTTTTCTTGGGAAATACTCTTCCCTTTAAATAATATTACAAAATTTACAGAGATATAAAGTTCCCAAGATGCAGGATTACAAAATATTCACTTTTAATATTTTCCAAGGGAGGTATTTTACTTTTCATATACATCCATCAAATCCTCAATGTCCTGATATTTGGCGTGCTCTAACTGCAACTCTGCTTTATAGATCAATGATGCAATTTATCTCTTCTTGATATTTTCCCACTCTTGAAGGAACAAATCAATCCTAATAAGAGGCATATCAATCCACTTCCTGATATCGTGCAAGGTAAGATGAGTGATCCCCTATACTTTATCCTTGACTACAACGAAACCCCTTTCAATTTATTCCAATTTTAGCTTGGGGGGAGCATCCTGATCAATAGGGTCAAACAGTGGAAGATCAAGAAAATCAAGCAAATTCACAGAAGCAAACCATATGGGTATGCATTCTTCATATCCATCCTTGATGATGGATTCTACCGCATCACAAATACTCTCCCAAACTTCGATTGTCACCTCGGTATTCTTGAGTTTAATCTTGTCCAAGACTAGCATGTCGTCTAGTCTTTCCTTGATATGATTCTGCCATTCTAATATGATGTCATAAGCATTGGTTGCTTCCTTTCTCTGTGTTTTGTGATCATACAGAACATCAGATTGTTGTTCAAATGTATTGTACAATTCCTACATTTCATTAAAACCTTTGAACAAATTGACCATGATTTGATGAAAATCATCATGTATTTTGTGGGACAGTTGCTTGAATTATTCTCCTGTAAATTTGGAGAAAGAAGAGGCATAAGATACTAGTTGGAGGTCCTTGAGATATTGCTCAAGGGAAACAATATTCTTTGCTTGTTTCTCATTTAAATCATCATATTTCTCAAGATGCTACTTGAGGTAATCATTTTTCTCTTGAATTTGCCTCAACTCTTCCTCATATTTCTTTCTCAGGTCCTGTATTTCTTATCTTTGATGTGCTTCATCCTGCACTTGGTCCTGTTTGGACCTTTGCAATTTGTGTTCTTAATATTCTATCTCCTAATTTCAATTGAAATACCGAATCAAAATTGGCTCCAACAAAAGTTCCCATAGCAGCTGTTGTGTCCAAGGCTCCTTATGTGGTATCGGAGGAGTCCCTTTTCTAGATGATCTAATCCAAGTCCAACCCCTTCTTGGTGGTTTCTTCCTGTGACCTTTTAGTTCCATTCCTAATCATTTCCCTCTATTTCCTACTCCAGAAATACTTTGCCAAAGAGACAACTGCATTCTCTCCAAAATCAGCCATCTCATATGTTGTTGAGATGGTTCCTTCATGGATAGTAACTAATGGTGTTGGATAAGAGGTTTGAGGAGTGGGAATATTCATAGTAAGAGGTTGAAGGGTGGTGGGAGGTATAGGAATATTAGGTTCTATATATGAAGAGATAGGAAGAGGGTTACATCCAAGGGTTTCAAGGGAGGAAGTTATAAGAATAAAGGAAGTAGCAGGTTGTGGGATTAAAGAGTGTGAAGATATAGGAGCAGTGTGGGTTTCCAATGATATCGAAGGAATAAGTGAAGTAGAAGGAGGAATGATAATATGTATGTTTTGTTAAGTCGAAGAGGTACCACTGGTAGTAGAAAGAATGTGAGACAAATTTATTTCAGAGAAATAATGTTTGGGAAAGTTATCTTGAGAAAGGACCTTCTCTGGCTGAGTGGTGTATCAACTGATGGTAAACTCATAGGCACATTCATAGGGAAATTAAATGTAAAAGGAGAGGTCTCTTCTTTTAGGTCACTCTCAATTTCATGTTTTTTAGTGGTTTCTTGAGGAAAGGGTTCAATCTATTGAATTGGATGCACCTGCATCACTAATTGCTCATGTGGGGTAGGTTGTGCTGGTGGAACTAGACTTTCTACTTTCTACACTTCTTGAGGTATATACTGTGGATTAGCAGCTATTTCTTCTTGTACCTATACCTGTTGAGGGATCACTTCAATTTTATTCCTTTTAGGCTAAGGCTCATCCACTTTTGATTGTGCTTGTATCTATGAGCTAATCTTTTCCATATTTTTCTTAAATTCTGTCGATTTGCGTAAGGATTCAATAATCAAGGAAGGATACGTTATCGCAATAATTTTGAGAACAAGCTTACCATTGTCCTTTTATTTATTGGAAAGAGAAGAAGACTATCTATATGATTGATCTTTGTATTCCCTTTCTATATTTTTTCCTATGAATATTCTCTTCCATTATCAATTTGACCTGTTTGAAATGAAACATGGTAGTATTTAGACTTTTTGATATTGAAAAACAAGATCCTTCTCGATGGGATCAATAATTATGCTCAGTACCTCCTAGAATTCGATGGCTCCTCTGTAAACAGAATCATCAGGAACATCTTGATGAACATAGGGAATCTTAGTATGCTCTTTAACAAAATGACTCGGGAGGTATGAATTAGGGTCATGCATCCTCTTTGGTGCTTCCCCTAGGTTCATGTCTATGATTTCGTTTCTAAATATAGTAGCGTGAGTAGAATTTTGTAGAGTGAGGAATCCCAAATTCAATGGAAACTTGGGCCAACACTTTCTTTTGGCTAATGCAAGCTATGGAAAAACCCCATCGACAATAGTTTGGTATGCAATCTCTTATAGAACCCGGGACTATACTTGGAAGTAGGTGCACTATATTGCTACCCCAAATACGAATGTAGGAGAAATATTATCCTACATACAAATCACCATTTAGTGTAATCAAAGTTCTGTCCCTTTTAGAGAAAGATGGAGCATCTGCTTTGAATATTTTATGGTACATTGACCCTAGGAAAAGATCACAAATTTTGTAAATCTGAGGAACATAATTATCCTCCCATAAGTATGAACAATAAATATGGATTGGAGGAGATGTCTTAGTCCAATCCCATCCCATATCCAAAAATGATGTAGCGCAGAAAACATCCATTACATGCACTGAAAGGAAGAAAAATGGCTTCCTAGAAGTTGATGTCTTCTGGTACTTCTCAATCTCATCCTTCATGTTCACTGATAGAATACGTGCCTATTTAAATTGCTCACATGTAATCAAAATATGGTGGGCTACAGTAGCTTACATGGCTTTGAACACCGAGCAACATTTTAATCCATATAGTAAAAAAAACATGGCTGCCACCAAGGAAAAAGGTTCCCTAAACCAAGAAACAGGGTAATAATAGTCCGCCTTGGGGACTTACTCAGCAGGATTCTCCATGTAAGAGTTTATTACCTCTTCAAAATAAAATTGGGACATGGTTGAATCAAGGAATTTGGTGGTCAAGAGTTGTTAGGGAGGTCTAAGAGCATAAGCTTTGGAAAAAATGTCTAGGTGGAAAAATGCCACTTGGGTATGAGTGTGGTCATCAAAGGATCACTCCCTAGGGTTTGCATGGTCTAATTCCCACTCAAATGGGTCAGTATAAGGCATGAAAGGATGTCGAGATGCAATGGCATGGATTTGGGAATTCCTACTGTTGGAAAAGGTGAGTTGGTCATGGGTAATAGAAGAAAGGTCGTCATTGTCGAATATTGAATAAATTCTTGACCAATCTAGATGGAGGGTTTCAAAAAAATGCCCACTAGTATCAGTAAAGATACTAGAGTTTGGGTCCTTGCTTTTCTTCTCGTTCAGAGAAGTCTTAGAGCTAGTGTTCTTGGTCACACCGACCGACTTGGAAGTAAATTCGGATCCAAACTTAGCCACCATGATTAAATTTTACCCACAGTAAAGACCAGAAAAGTCCAACTATGGAAGTGGAAAACTTACCCATGGACGAATTGGATGCCAAGGATTGTTGAGCTTCAACGAGAAAAATCTGCAGTAAAAATCCTTGAGCATAGTAAAAATACAAATGAAATGGTAAATAATTCATAAATTCGAATGAATTAAATAATCCAGGACTCAACAAGAGAATAGATATGATCCATAGATCTCGTATAAATGGACAGCTGAGATTAGGGCAGGAAATCAAAACGCGGAGGTACAATCAACCAAAACTTTGGATCTTGTGATTTTCATAATCCACAATGCGGGTTGGGGGATGCAGAACGAGATTATATTAGGATATTTAGACACTTAGGAGTTAGTTAATATCAACTTATGTAATATATCTATTAGGTAAAAGTGTATTTCTTTAGTATGCATTAGTATGCATTTGTAAATATTCTAATCCGATGGTCACGATATGTTCTAGACATAGAGTGATCCGACGGTTCAACTTTTCTTAGATCATACCTACCATTGATCCGTGGCTTAACACCTGATTGGTCTATGATCTCTATTTAAAGAGCATAGAGGGTCCTTGGCTAGTTGATCGATTATGAGAAGCTCATGTAAATTTTTTTCTTTTACATAATAAATTGCTCCAAGTAGCTATTTGGCTGGGGTCGTGGACTGTTCCCCTCTTGAGGGTTTTAACCATGTGACAAACATTGGTGTGTTTATCTGTGATCTATTTGTGTGAAGCGGTAGCTGAAGGTGTTCGGTATTTTGGGAGTACCCTATGTACCCGAACATGGTATCAGAGCTTTTATGAAGAGCTGCTTTCAGTTTTGATCAAGATTTGGAACCGGTGTTGCTGAAACTTTGAAAGGGTTTCTGGTTTTGGATTTTCTGTGCATTTTTGGCTTGTGGGAGCTGTTCCATTGCATCCAGAGTACCGTTTCCATTGGGAAATAGTTTTCATTTCATTGAAAACCCTTTCCTTTTGCTCCAAAAACACCCATTTCGGCAAATTTGAAGGTATAATGTTATAGTGACGGATTTGTTTTTTTAAATCTCTCATATTTTATCAGTTTATTATTAGATCTTTTATGTTTTAGTCTCGGAATGTTGTTTTTCCTGACTGCATATGCTCTTTGTCGTGCACCTTGTGCGATCGCGGCGAATTACAAACAGTAAGGGAAAGTTTTTCTTCTTGTCTTCTCGACTACGTATGCTTTTTGCTGTGCACCTTGTGCGATCACGGCAAATCAGAAACAACAAGAAAACTTAAAAATGTAAACTTTCTACGTAAGCTAACCAAGATCTAACCCCATTGTGTGGAAATTTTTTTGTTTTGTTTTTGTTTTTCGTTTTTTTTTGTGATTTGCTGGAAAAGAAAGCAAGCACAGAAAATGAGAGAGAATAGTACATTTTAAACTTTTAGCTCACTTGGTCCAAAGTTGCTTTACACCTTGATAAGTCTTATCAAGCTACTTTTTAGTGCATGCAATTTCTATTTTCAAGTTACTTTATTGTAAA
>LPNX010432477.1:640304-692862 GCA_001517045.1 Pseudotsuga menziesii | reverse complement strand
CTCAAAATATTTATTTAGTATCTGTTGATTTTGATAAGCAATACTACGTTTAGATAGCGTACCTTCAATGGAATTGAGGAGTCCTTCATCAACTTGTATACTCTTCGGAGTTCTTCGACGTGTTCTTTCTAATGGAGGTAAGGGGGTTGGATTTCTATCATCTAGTGCATCAACAATACGCTCTGGCGTTTCAGTAGCAACTTGTTGTCCTTCACTCTCTTCCTGGTAGTTGGATGGTGGAAGTCCAACATCCTCATCGATGGTCAGATTAATATTTTCTTCTTCAACAGTAGGCTCCATGTACACTGCCTCTTCATGAGCTTCGTCTTGAGATGGTCCCTCTAGTGAATGCTTCATTTTTTCTTGTGTTGGATTAATAGGATGAACCGCTGTATCCTCTATAATTGGATTTGGATTAGTTTCCAAAGAAAGCCTCTGATTCATCATGTCTATTCTTTTCTTTTCTTTCTCTTCTTCAATGACTTCTTGAGGTCTCTTCTTCCTTGCTATTTTTCTTCCTCGTTTACGTACATTCCCCATCACCACAATGATCAATGTCAATATAGTTTGTTTTTGTTGCTCCTCAATTACAAGCTTCCAAACCTTTAACTTGCTTTAATATAACTATTGATCCTTCAAGGTGCTTCAATCTTCCTTCTCAATTGTTCATATTTCCCATCAAAACAATAATGAATGGAAAAATTTACCTTTGGTTCTCTTGAATAATAAGCAAATGAAAGTTATATCCACCATCACTATGAAATGACATTGAAGCTTGATATCTTATCCTGTGTGCTCCTCAACCATGGAAGATGTCCTCAATGCTGCACCGGCATAACAAAAAGAATGTTGGAGATGGTGTAGATTGTGAGTATTTTCACAGGCAGGCTCGTGCTCTTGAAAAATATTGCACGCTAATCAGAATTTTCATAAAAACGCAGTGAAGTTTCTCTCGGACAATGACAATTCACTGTTTTAATAGTCTCAAAACGCGCACTCGATTTGAACAAGCAAAACGAGTACGCGATTTGTATAAACAAAACGTGCTCGCGATATCTTCAATCACAATTAATGGGGTGGGTGCACGGCTAAATGTAATTACAATATCAACTAAATAGATTATTGTTCCATGTTCCATGACTAGTTATTCATAAATAATTGATAATAGATTATGAAGTAAAAATATATACTAACATCATTTTATATTAGTAATCCAAAATCCAATTTATAAGGAGAAAGTAAACTTAAATAAATTACACACAATGAGGATGAATGATGATGATGTTCATGATGTTGATGGTGATGATAATGATGAGGATGATGATGATGTTCACGATGATGAAGGTCATGATGATGAATGATGATGATGTTCATGAAATTGATGGTGAGGATGATGAATGATGATGATGTTCATGATGTTGATGGTGAGGATGATGATGATGATGATCATGATGTTGATGGTGATGAATGATGATGATGATGAGGATGATGATGATGCATGATGATGATGTTCATGATGTTCATGGTGAGGATGATGATGATGTTCATGATGTTGATGGTGATGATGATGAGGAGGAGGATGATGATGATGTTCATGATGTTGATGATGATGAGGAGGAGGAGGATGATGATGATGTTCATGATGTCGATGGTGATGATGATGAGGATGATGATGATGATTTTCACGATGTTGATGGTGATGATGAATGATGATGAATGATGATGATGATGATGAAGGTGATGATGATGATGAGGATGATGATGATGATGTTCATGATGTTGATGGTGATGATGATGAGGATGATGATGATGATGTTCATGATGTTGATGGTGATGATGATGAGGATGATGAAGGTGATGTTCACGATGTTGATGGTGATGATGAATGATGAAGAATGATGATGATGAAGGTGATGATGATGATGAGGATGGTGATGATGATGTTCATGATGTTGATGGTGATGAGGATGATGAGGATGATGATGATGTTCATGATGTTGATGATGAGGATGATGATGAGGATGATGATGATGATGTTGATGATGTTGATGGTGATGTTGATGATGATGATGGTGATGATGGTGATGATGATGTTCATGATGTTGATGGGGATGAGGATGATGAGGATGATGATGATGTTCATGATGTTGATGGTAATGATGATGATGAGGATGATGATGATGTTGATGATGTTGATGATGAGGATGATGATGAGGATGATGATGATGATGTTGATGATGTTGACGGTGATGATGATGAGGATGATGATGATGATGTTCACAATGTTGATGGTGATGTTCACAATGATGATGGTGATGATGAATGGTGATGATGATGATGATGATGGTGATGATGAGGATGATGAAGGTGATGTTCACGATGTTGATGTTGATGATGAATGATGATGAATGATTATGATGATGATGATGAAGGTGATGATGATGATGAGGATGATGATGATGATGTTCATGATGTTGATGGTGATGAGGACGATGAGGATGATGATGATGTTCATGATGTTGATGATGAGGATGATGATGTTGATGATGTTGATGGTGATGATGATGAGGATGATGATGATGATGTTCATGATGTTGATGGTGATGATGAATGTTGATGATGATGATGAGGATGATGATGATGATGAAGGTGATGATGATGATGAGGATGATGATGATGATGTTCATGATGTTGATGGTGATGGTGATGATGAGGATGATGATGATGTTCATGATGTTGACGATGAGGATGATGATGATGATGTTGATGATGATGATGATGATGATGATGTTCATGATGTTGATGGTGCTGATGATGATGAGGATGATGATGATGTTCAGGATGTTGATTATGAGGATGATGATGATGATGTTGATGGTGATGATGATGATGATGATGTTGATGATGTTGATGGTGATGATGATGATGAGGATTATGATGATGTTGATGATGAGGATGATGATGATGATGAGGATGATGATGTTGATGATGTTGATGGTGATGACGATGAGGATGATGATGATGATGTTGACGATGTTGATGGTGATGATGAATGGTGATGATGATGAGGAGGAGGATGATGATGATGATGAGGATGATGATGATGCTGATGTTCATGATGTTGATGGTGATGATGATGATGATGTTAATGATGAGGATGATGATGAGGATGATGATGATGATGAAGGTGATGATGATGATGAGGATGATGATGAGGATGAGGATGAGGATGTTCATGATGTTGATGGTGATGATGATGTTCACGATGTTGATGGTGATGATGATGATCATGTTGATGATGATGATGATGATGATGATGAAGGTGATGATGATGATGAGGATGGGGATGATGATGAGGATGATGATGATGATGTTCATGATGTTGATGGTGATGATGGTGACGAGGGTGATGATGATGATGAGGATGATGTTCATTATGTTGATGGTGATGATGATTATGAGAATGAAGGTGATGAATGATGATGATGTTCATGTTGATGATGGTGATGATGATGATGATGAAGGTGATGATGATGATGAGGATGAGGATGAGGATGATGATGATGATGTTCATTATGTTGATGGTGATGATGATTATGATGATTATGATGATGAATGATGATGATGTTCATGATGTTGATGGTGATGATGATGATGAGGATGATGATGATGATGATGTTCATGATGTTGATGTTGATGATGATGACGACGACGACTACGATGATGATGATGATGATGATGGCAATGATGGCAATGGTGATGATGATGATGATGAAGGTGATGATGACGATGGTGATGATGAAGGTGATGATGACGATGGTGATGATGAAGGTGATGATGATGAAGATGATGAAGATGATGTTGATGGTGATGGTGATGATGATGATGAAGATGAGGATGAGGATGAGGATGATGATGATGATGTTCATGATGTTGTTGGAGATGATGAGGATGATGATGAGGATGAGGATGAGGATGAGGATGATGATGATGATGAGGATGAGGATGAGGATGAGGATGAGGATGATGATGTTCATGATGTTGATGGTGATGATGATGATGAGGATGATGATGATGAATGATGATGATGTTCATGATGTTGATGGTGAGGATGATGATGAGGATGATGATGATGAGGATGATGATGATGATGTTCATGATGTTGATGGTGATGATGACGATGTTCATGATGTTGATGGTGAGGTTGATGATGAGGATGATGATGATGATGTTGATGATGTTGATGGTGATGATGATGAGGATGATGATGGTGATGTTCATGATGTTGATGGTGATGATGTTCATGATGTTGTTGGAGATGATGATGATGAGGATGATGATGATGATGATGATGAAGGTGATGATGAGGATGAGGATGAGGATGAGGATGAGGATGATGATGATGATGTTCATGATGTTGATGGTGATGATGATGATAAGGATGATGATGATGAATGAATGGTGATGATGGTGGTGATGATGATAAGGATGATGATGATGATGAATGATGATGATGTTCATGATGATGATGGTGAGGATGATGATGAGGATGATGATGATGATGTTCATGATGTTGATGGTGATGATGATGATCATGTTGATGATGGTGATGATGATGATGATGATGTTGATGGTGATGATGAGGATGAGGATGATGATGATGTTCATGATGATGATGGTGAGGATGATGATGAGGATGATGATGATGATGTTCATGATGTTGATGGTGATGATGATGATCATGTTGATGATGGTGATGATGATGATGATGAAGTAGATGATGATGATGATGATGAGGATGATGATGATGATGTTCATTATGTTGATGGTGATGATGATTATGAGGATGATGATGATGATGAATGATGATGATGTTCATGATGTTGATGGTGGTGATGATGAGGATGATGATGATGATGATGATGTTCATGATGTTGATGGTGATGAGGATGAGGATGATGATGAGGATGATGATGATGATGTTCATGATGTTGATGGTGATGATGATGATGATGATGATGATGATGATGATGGCAATGATGGCAATGGTGGTGATGATGATGAGGACGATGGTGATGATGAAGGTGATGATGGTGATGATGATGATGATGATGAAGATCATGTTGATGGTGATGATGATGATGATGATGAGGATGATGATGATGATGTTCATGATGTTGATGGTGATGATTATGATAAGGATGATGAAGGTGATGATGATGATGATGATGATGACAATGACGACAATGGTGATAATGTTGATGATGATGATGTTCATGATGTTGATGTTGATGATGAAGATGAAGATGATGATGACGATGATGATGAAGATGAACATGATGATGATGATGATGATGATGATGATGATGATGATGAAGATGAACATGATGAAGATGATAATGATGATCATGGCGATGCTGTTGATGATGATGATGGTGATGATGATGTTCATGATGAGGAAGGTGATGATGATGAGGAGGATGATGATGATGATGATGACAATGATGGTGATGACGATGATGTTCATGATGATGATGATGACGATGGTGATGATGATGTTCATGATGTTGATGGTGATGATGATGATCATGTTGTTGTTGATGATGATGATTATCATGGTGATGATGACGATGACGATGAGGATGATGATAATGATGATGAGGATGAGGATGATGATGATGATGATGGCGATGGCGATGATGATGATGATAATGCTGATGATGATGATGGTGATGAGGAAGGTGATGATGATGATGATGATGATGATAATGATGAAGTTGATGATGATGACGATGGTGATGATGATGAAGATGAAGATGAAGATGATGATGAAGATGATGATGATGAACATGGCATGGTTGATGATGATGATCGATGATCAATGATGATGATGATGATGATGATGATGATGACAATGGTGATGATGATGAAGATGATGAGGAAGGTGATGATGATGATGATGTTGATGACGACGATGGTGATGATGATGATGATGACAATGGTGATGATGATGAAGATGATGAGGAAGGTGATGATGATGATGATGTTGATGACGACGATGGTGATGATGATGATGTTGATGAAGACAATGGTGATGTTGATGATGATGAGGATGATGTTGATGACGACGATGGTGATGATGATGTTCATGATGTTGATGGTGATGATGATGATCATGTTGATGATGATGAAGCTGAAGATGATGAAGATGAAGATGATGATGAAGATGAAGATGATGATGAACACTATTTTTGGTTTTACAAAACGTGCACATGATTTGTCTCCACATAATGCGCACTCATTTTTTTTCTATACATCGCGTACGCATTTTGTTCAGTTAAATCGCGCTCACGTATTGTTTAAATTCAAAAATTTATTCCCTCCAAATGATAAGGCCGAGCCTCCACCCATGCTTTCATGGAATTTCTATGCCTATGTGTCTACTTTGTACTTTGCTTTGGATTCAACATGCCTGTGCCTTGGAGTATGATCAACCATGGCTAACATTATATCCAAATTTTCAATATGCTCGTGTTTAGCGGTTCGTCTGATTATGCTGTGCACCTCCATTTTTTATGAGATTTTAGAAACAGATATGTTTTTTTTTGCAAATTCTAAATATGTAAATTTTAACAAGAATACATAATTTTTTCTATTTTTTTCTTATTTATCTTTTGTCATCACTCCTCAACTCAAAAAACACACTAGTAGTGTTTCGTCCATATCTCTTTCGTTTTTCAACCATTTTAAAAAAACATTGTATGGTGCACTAAAGAACACCAATCTCTACATGTTATAAAAAACCCATTTCCAAATAATTGCATTAATACATTCAAATGCTGCACCCACAAATGATGTACCATTTTCGAGGTTTGATCTCTTAGATAATTAAAAAAAAAATTTAAAAGTATTATTTTTATTATTGGAAAAATAGTCATGCACTATTCCTATATGTTCTCTATATGTATACCGGTTTTCGTAAGTTTATTCCATCATTTAGACACTCATATGCTGCACCCACAAAAACATATACCTTATAATTTGTCACAAAAATAAAAAGTTCCCGTTAAAATTTATCTAACTTTAGATAGTTAACAACATTTTCAATAGAAAAAAAATATATATTTGGAAAGTTCATTCAATTTCCTACATTTCTTGTTTTTTATTGATCACAAGATTCATTGTGTAAGTGTCTCAAAATATCCATGCAAGTTGATGGATGTCTATTTTTTCAGTTTTGTATTGCATCTAACGCACCAAAAGAGACCCTCAACTTCTTGCACACACCCTTTGTCCAATGTCCTCTTTTGTGACAATCAAAGTGCTATTAAGATATCCATAGATCTAGTTACTAGGTAGATGACCAAGCATGTAGAGATACACATGCACTACATCAGAGAGTTAGTGCATGACAAGACCATCATTCTGCAATACTGTCCAACTGATGAGAAGATTGCAGACATCTTCACCAAGATATTTTCAAAAAAGAAGTTCACTTACCTCCGTTCACTGTTGGGGGTGAGTTCATCAGGGTGACCCAACTACTTTCAGTGTTCAGCTTGAGGGGGGGGTTTTCCCACTAGGTTTTCCCTCTTTTCCTCACTTAGTTTGTTTTGAGCATTGTTTGAGTTTTAGTAATGTACAGGGTGACCTATGGCCTTTGTTTCTGGGGCCCTAGAATTCTTAGGCACTTTATGTTTTCTACTTCTCCTGAGTATAGCTTAAGGGGGTGTTTTGGAGACATTTACCACCATACACACTTGCTTTGGTCAATTTGGCCTAGTCAAACCACTATCCTAAGTTTTATTGACTTAATTGACACCAGAGGAGCATTGTATAACATCAGCATGAGCACACCCATGCCTACCTTAAGTCAAGGAGTCCAACTAAGCCTTCTCCTTCATTCGGGGAGGCTAACTGGAACACTCTGGGGGTGATCTGAGTGTCATAAATGCATTTAGTTACTAACTGATGGTTACAATCAGTTAAATAGAGCAGTGAAGGTGTTTCCTTTCATTAAATTGATTATTTAATTAATATTTAATGAACTAGAGTCAACAAGGGCACCTCCAACCACCTCTGATGGCGAGTTAGACTTCAGTTAAACTCATCGGGGTTCATTGGGGTGATTGGTGCACTACCACTTGTTGGTTGGCTTGCAGTGACATGTGTTTGAGCTATTTTCAGATAGACCCAGTCATTTCTTGCACTCCGACTTCAGTTAGGACTCAATTGAGTCAATTAGGGTTTTGATGAGTGGTTAACTGGTGTGTTCACTATGGCTTACATTCAGTTAAGCTAGACTCACTCATTCAATTCGAATGACCTACTTGGAAATTTGAATTGTCTTGGAATTCATGCATCTAGCATGATCATTGTATTGTATCATCATTCTTTCATTTGATTATACAGAGCTGCTACTTCCATTGCAGCACCATTTTGCCAATTTTATGCATATCTATTTGTATTCTTTATGAGACTGTGTTTTCGGTTCCTAGACCAGTGTGACAAATTAATAAGGTTAGCATTTTCCTGCAACCAACTTGTGAGAGCATTGAAAATACATGAAAACAATAGTTTAAAAGAAAATAAATAAAAATTCTCTTATACCTAAAAGTAGCAACCCTTCTTATCAAAACCTGTTTATGAGTGACTTGCGAAAAACAGGTTAACACAACAATCATAAAATTTTGAGAAAATTCTAAGTTCGTTTAAAATTTAAAATTTTATGATTTTATTATTAACTAATACTTTTTAAGATAAGTGCGTCTTTATGTAGCGAATGAGCGATAGAGAGAGAGAGTCGACCCTTTTAGTGGTCGAACCCTCTAAAAGTATACTATCTTAATGATCAAACAAACATTTTTTTATGATAAGTTTGGAAGCTTAAAACAAACACGTCCCCCTCCCAAACCAAAGATGTGCCAGGTCCCACTGTGTAAAAATAAAAATAAGAGGAAGGCTTAGCTGCGATAGCAACTGCCTTGGATTTCAAGGAAAAATGATACAGACTTTGATTTAGAGTTTATGTATCAAGCTTTGAGATTGTCTAATTTCGTTCAACTAATGGACTATTATCAATTTGATAAGATCGTGTGTTTTTTGGAACATTAGATCATTTGGGCTTTCCACATTGAACATAATGATATATATATTGTTTTTAAGATGTTACTATTCAATTTGTTAGATTTACATTTTGAATCAAATTGAGTTAGCCTAGACCCAATTGCTCATCTTTTACATAAGTTCTTCAAAATTTCATTAAGATATTAGTGATGTAATTTGAAACACTAGACAAAGTATCTATCATTAATTTTTTATGTCTTATTATATATTGTTTGGGTTATTAAATTTGTTTTATTTTATATTATAACCCTTATAAATATGTTTTAAAACATTGTATGTCTATGCATTCGAGAAGCTTAAATAACTCATCATTCGGATTTTACCTTAAACATATTAGTAATATTGTATCATTCCTTTTTAATGGACAAACGATCAATGGAAATAAAAATATGGAATTCAAACCAATTACATTTAGTGATTGTGGAAGCACTAGAATTGTATGGCAATGATAAAATGTAAGAATTTAATATTTCCCATATATTTTAAAACATGATAATATATCAATTCATAAGTTTGATGTAATCACACGATAAGTTCAGGGGCGGCATTAACCTTTTAACATTTGGGTCAACATGTTGGGTATTGAGCAGGAAGTGGATGCTAGAATGAATATCATATGTGGCAGGTAGTCCTCATTTAATTAAAAGAGTTTTTTGTGTTCGAATATCTCTACCTTAATGGTTAAAAGTGCTTAAGGTTGAAGTCGTAACCAAACTATGAAGGCACATATTATAGATTATGAATAGTGTCGTAAGTTGAGTTTTGAACATAAAAGATTTGTTTCTTTATAAAGGACCTTTATCATTGAAATTATTTCAAGTTGGCCCAAGTCTTTATCGGAAATAGAATTTTATTGGTTTAGTGAACATCCAAAGGCCTTCATAGTGGTAATATGCTAGCTATTGTTTTTAATAGTGAAAAAGGAGACCAGACAAAAACTAAACTAATGAAATAAATCATAACATTATTCATTTTGCATTTAAGAATCTTACCGATGTGGCAAAGGTTAAACTCGGAATTATGTTTTAAAATAATATGTATTAGTTACTTAAACTAAGATAAACCAACAATAAATTATTTGATTTTCATTTTATTATTTTGGATGGCATTATATATAGATAGATAGATAGATATATTCAGTTTGAAAAAAAAAAATATTTTCACATCCTTAAAATCTTTGTATTTATTAATACAACTTATGTCACTTACACAATTTAAAATAAGTTTTAATTTAAGATTGAAAATCTTTTTAAGCTTATAGTATTTTAAAGTGATATTGTTACAATCAAATAATCACTTTTTGAGAAAGGGTTTATCTAAAGTTTCATTTAAAACTTGTGGGTGATATTCAAAGTTTTATTTATACTAAAGACATTGATGAATGTTTCTTAATACTTTCATTAGATGTTTAAAGTTAATTATATATATTAATTCTATAAAAATAATATTTAGATTCTAAATGTTGGTCTTCTAACATTTTTTATAACATTTATATTTAAAATATTTTTTTTTAATTTTTTTATGTATTTCAATATCTTTTTTAATTATATATATATAAATAAAAATTAACTATAGAAAAAAAAAATTATGCTAAATTACTCTCGTCACCCTTTTCACTTATTCATAAATTAATGAAACATAAAATTCAAATTAGTTAATATGATGCAAATTAATGCATATTATTTCACAAGGTAAATTAATGAAACATAAGATTCAAATTAGTTAATATGATGCAAATTAATGCATATTATTTCACAAGGTAAATTTCACCTTTATTGAGTATGATATTTGATAAATTCATTTTGTGAGTGATATTGTGATAATAATATCATTGTTGTTTGAATGCTGAATAGGTGAGATGATAATATGTTAAGAGAGACAGAGGTTGTGAAATGTATGATCAACAAGTTTATAAACAAATCAATGACTTTGCAGATTTTAAATCACCCATCCCTCATCAACGTCTAGAAATAAATCAATGATAATCCACAGCATTCAAATCACCTACCTCACCCAAAATGATAGCAGATTGCAAACAATGTCATCAAAATTAACTGATAAGATCACATTCGTCACAAGCGAAGACAAACATGACTGATACGATTACACTTGGCAAAAGCAAAACAACGATACTCACGATACGAAGTTAACATTTGACAATGTTAACTTGGAAACGAAGTTAACATTTGACAATGTGCAAAACAACGATACTCACTAATCAAATAAAACGATGGCTAAAATGATATTCCTATGCTCCATTCTACGTTCTTTATTTATCTATGAACATCATTTGAACAAAAAGAATGCATAAACACTCTTTTGAGAGCATCAATTTTGGTGCATAATGCAGCAATTTGAGAGCATCAATTTTGGTGCATGACAACTCAAGGACATAATGCAGCAATTTGAGAGCATCAATTTTGGTGCATGACAACTCAAAGTTCATGGGGACTTATGGATACGCTGTCCCGAATATGTAGCCACAGGTAATTAAATGCTCTGAATTTTGGATCTTTTTGAGGTTGTCTTTGAGAATTATATGACTTGGGGGACCTTAAGAGGCTCATTGTGCATACAATATGTTTACAGTTTCACTGAACTTACACTGCTATATTTGATTAATGTGATTATGTACATGTCCAGGCCATTTGACAACCAGAAGTGATGTGTATAACTTCGGAGTTGTCCTCCTGGAGCTGCTGTCAGGCCGACGGACAGTTGACAAGAACTGGCTTCCATGTGAACAGAATCTTGTAGAATGGGAAAGACCTTTTTTTGGGATGATAAATGCAAAGTATACCATATAATGGATGCTAGAATGGAAGGTCAGTACTCAGTTAAGGGAGCTTATTGTGCATCCAAGCTTGCTGGTGTTTTGTTGGACCGAAGAGGTGCAATCATCACATCAAAATATTGGTGCAATCGTTAATTTACCAGCTAGATAATAACATCAAACGCTGTATATCCTTTTGACCGAGCCCCAACCGGGTGGGTTTGGGAGAAGGCAATGTAAATTGATAAATAAATTGTAGGGAATTTAAGTTGGGGAGATTGATTGACCAAAAGAAGTTCTTCTGATTAAAGGTTGGGATGATCTCCTCCCTCCCACACAATTCAATGCAGGTTTCGCACAAGGTGAGAATGGTCTCCACAAATGGAGAACAGAGAAATTTCTATATCGAGAACCAAGACACAAAGCGATAGCTATGTGCCACCAGGGAGAGACCATAATGGTGCAATAGCTCTTATATTTAGAGCCATGTCCAGCATCACCGCAGTGCACAATAGGATAAGAGACACTTTCCCTAGCAAGAACCATTATATAAGCAGAGCCCAGCTATACCAACCAAGAATGAAAGGCAACATATCCTTTCCCGGTCCCAGGAAAGGCCGGAACAGAGCGTTGAGTTTAATAGCCAATCCCAATTTATGATCCATAAGTAGCCATCGATCAAATCTATTAACTAGGTAATTTACTGGTTTAAGGTAAACTACTGGTTCTATAAAAGAGGGTTTGGGGGTAGACGATTGAGTGATAAATCTATGTAATGCTCCATTTGTTGGGCAGAAACCATCCATCTATCCAATATAGGCCAGGGGAGAAGCATAAAATGCGTCCACTATATCCTAGAAAAAACTAAACCCACAGTGCCCCTCCATGATAGAACAAAAAAAGGGATTTCCTTGAGTTCACTACTGTAGCTGCGTTGGAGATAAGGGAAGATCATAACAACAATAACGACGAACAACACACTGCACATACTATCTCCAATCATCTTGATTCCTGCATTCATTTGGCAGTGTTATCCAACTTTTTGTACCATAGTTGGGTTATCTGAGGAGCCGCCAGTTGATAAACTTGTTCAAAGTCTGATTCCAGTGTATCAGTTGATCTGTTTGCTTGTCTAGCCAATATTGGCTAGTCACTTTTTTATTTGAATAATTTTGACCATGACCCCGCGGGGTTTGTAATAAAATGTGCTAGTAGGATATTTTTGAGTGGTTCGGTCTCCTGGGACATAGAATCTCAAATAGGGTATTCCAGGGAGTTTTCTGCCCCTCACAATTATGCTTTGCCTTTAGCCGAGTATAATTGACGAGGTTTTCTCCCGCTTCCTACAACGCTGGAATGCCCGATGTTGAATTCTGGGCCTTGGGGGGTTATTAGAGCCCAACTGAGTGTTATAAGCCTACTAGACATTATTTAGATAGATCATGGTCATGTCTTAAGTCATCTAGACAAATAAAAAAAAATTGAAATTTTTTTTTTCGAACAGTGAAAAATTATTTTTTAATTTTAATTACTTTTCCTAAGTTTTTTGGGTTAATTTTTCCATAAATTAAATGGAAAAAACCCGTTCGTGATCCGAACTCCGAATTCAGTGATTGATGGCTCTAACCTTAAGCCAAAAATCATTCTTGATCAGCCAGCCAGTCAGAACCAGCTTTCAGATCAACGATCGAACACATAATGCCTTTTTACTCAAAAAAGTCAGTTTTGAGTAAAAAAATGATTTTTAGTAAAAAAAATGATTTTTATTAAAAAAAATATTATTTTGGAGAAAACTAAAACTCTCGAAATTAATCCAAATTCAGTAAAATAAAAGGATAAATGACATCTCATGGAACACTTATGATGATTGGAGTTATCATAACTCAGCTTCAGTCATCATTAAGAGAGCAATTAATTTATTATCAGTTATCAGACATGTCATCTCTAGCTAAAGATGAGATGGAGAGCTCTCATTGGTCCAATGATTTGATCGAGGTGAAGACTGAAGCTTGCACCATCAGTGGGCTTCCCAAACCTAGCTCAGGCTCCTACCAGACCTAAAGGATGAGCTTACCTACATCCAGACACACACGTGTGGCCTCATCCTTGGCTTGTTTTCAGTCAACAGGTTTGGAGTGGGGGTGCCTTGCCTCGGTGGAGGCCTCCCTTCACTCTCGGTTCTTCGGTTTAGGTCTGGGCCCTTTGTTAGGGGGCTAAGCTGGTTAGGGTTGGTTTTTTGGTTTTAGGGTTTTAGCACTCTCTCATTTGTTAAATAGAGGCTCTTTCAGCTCTATTAGCATGGACTTTTGGGCATAAAAACTTTGCAAACTTTGTAATCATTATATTATTGAATAAAGCTTTTCCACTTTGGAGTTCTATAGGATTGTCTCTTCATTGGTGGATGTGTTGTATGAGGTGATCTATTTCCATGCTTTCAATTTGTTCTTTATGTGTTAAATCAAACAACTAGCTTTAGAAGTCTATTATTAGAACATAAGATTTACTATTTGCTGTTGTCAAGTTGGTTTATTATGCAAAGTTTATCATAATCTAGATGGGTACAAATATTCAGTTATATGAAGTATTGATCTTGATTTGCATATTCCTAGCATACTATTTTTTATTGTTTGATCTCACTGGGTATCAAGTTGGATTATCTTTACAGATCTCACCATTTGGAGAAGGGTGGGAGCTCAGCTGCATCAAACTCATCTCCATCATCATAAGAACCTTCTAACATTGTTGACTTTCAGGGCCTAAAGAGAGTTTGGCTTTTTCCAAGAGGAAAAAACAAGGAGATCTTCCTCCAAAGTTCCATCTCAAAGTCTTTCATAAATTTAAATACTTCTTGGTTACTGAACTTCCTTCCTCTAGTTCTCCCTTTGCTCCTTGACTTCTTTTGTTTCCTTGCTTGCTAGCCCCTTTCCTCCTTGACTTACTTGCTAGACCCTTTCCTCCTTGAATTGTTTGTTTTTTCTCACTTTTTCTTCATCATTGCCCCGCTTTTTCTCTCTTTTATCGGCCCTCTTTCTCTTTTTGGACAGCCATAGTGTGCCCTAGCTTTCTTCCCTTGTTTGCCTCTATTTGCCCTAGTTTTTGGGCTTCCTTTAACCTTGTTTTTGGCTGTTGCTTTTGCTTTTTGTTCGCTGTCCCATTTTGCAATTTTTATGACGGCCACTTATTTCATGGTTCGCTATCCTGTTTTGCACTTTTTATGACAGCCACTTGTTTCATGGTTCGCTATCCCGTTTTGCACTTTTTATGACAACCACTTATTTCATGGTTCGCTGTTCCGTTTTGCACTTTTTATGACAGCCACTTATTTCACTGTTTGCTGTCCTGTTTTCTTCAATTTTGTTCATCCCTTAGCTTCTTAGTTCGCTGCCCTATTCCTCAATTTTCTTGTTTTTGATTTCGTCTTTGCGTTCCCTCTTTCTTCCCCTCCACTTCATTTTATTTCAGCCTTCTTTTGCCTTGTTCTTTTGCTCTCATTCAAAATTCTTCTTTTTCCTTTTGGCAAGTTTCAAGAAAAGCTCAAAGTAAAAGTAAATCACTCTCATTTTTACGCAAGCTGCAATAATAATAGAGTTGTATACTTTCCTTTGAAAGTCCTTTCAAAGATTAAATTGTTAAAGACAATTTGTATAATTTTAATAAAGCATTTTTTGTTTGAGTGGGGTTTTTAAGTCCCCACTCTAATCCTCCCCCATTTGGGGAGGCTTGTGTTGTGTCCATATTTTTATATGCTTAGGATTAAATGTGTCTGTGTTCATAATATTTACATCTTTTTTGTAGAATACTAATTATTGGTCCATCACATTTAATTCATTGATTAAGTTGATTACTTTATTTCTTAATTGTTTATCTTTTATATAAATAAATCAACTGCCTAACATTCATAAATCTCTTGAATCTCACCATAAGGTGGATAAAGAGTGCTCTCTGTCGGAGCCTTTAATCAATCATCTTCATCTTAATTGTTGCGCATCATATTGTTTAATCAATTAATTTTTAAGTAAGACTCTTGAACTTATAAGAACACAAGTCAAGAGCACTCTCTATCGAAGAGCATTTTAAATTTCCATTATCCTTGTATTAGCTTCATATAAATTAGCTAGGTGTCTTGAACCACAATCATAAGACGAGGTCAAGAGCGCTCTCTATCGGAGAGTTCTAATTAATTAACTTAATAAAATTTGAAACTCACACCCCTTTTAATTAATTAACCCCCTTTCTTCCTTGCCGGAGTATGCTCTGACCGATCCTAGATCGGAATACCCAGAAACAACATTGGATCTCTAAACCCCACAAGAAGAACTTAATTAAAATTTTTCCCCATAACCAACTCACCAGCGTTGTTCGATAAATACCGAGGCTTGTGGGAAAATTCCAAGTGTGGACGCCGGGCTACCTAATCTGGGCACTGGTAGTTAAGTTATTGAACACTTACCTTTGACCCCAGATAGGTCCGTTATGTCTTCAAACGAAGCCACTGAAGGTATTACCAGTTAGGACATCCAGCTACCATAAGCGAAGATCACAATTAAAACTCTTAAAACTTACCAAGAGCACTTGCAAAACCTCACGTTCACTGACATATTTTGGGATTCACATCATATTTAAATTCGAAGCATCTCTGAGAAGTTGAATCCATAGGCACTGATCCTATCTTTTACACATTGTTGATAATCTAGGCCATTTGTCCATTGAATGTTTTATTATAGATGATATCTGTGAATGCTTTATCTATTTCGTGAAGTTCTCAAATATTTCTCTATCTTTCAATTCCAGTGATAGCAACATGGATTGCTTTGTCTTGTGCTCAATTTATCACATTAGTCATTTTAAATCACAATAACTACTAAACAACACCCATCCGCATCCGAAACATCTAAAAATTAACTTAAAACATTAAGCCATAAAAAACTCTTTGTTAGGGACTACCCCCCTTGGCTTTGTTAGGAGTTAGCCTAAACGGAGGAGCTAGGAGTAAGTGACAGCATCTAGCTCTGTGTTTTCCCCCAAGTTCACACCTCTCCCACTTTCTCAAGTGAGGAGACAGCTTTCAGAATATTTCTGCTGCTAGTGTGCAATCGGCGGACAACATTGTTTGGCGCCACTGCCGGGGACAAATATTTTTGTTCCTGGACGACCTTTGTTTCTTTTAGTTTTTTACCTTTTATCCTTTTTGGTATATTTTTAGTCCAATCACTCTCTGAAATTAGACTTAAGTCCACCTGGTGACTCCACTGTCAGTTAACACCTAAAGGTATTCTACTAGAAGAGACTATGTAGGTTTGGTCGATTTCATCCCTGACCCCGGAAAGGTCTTAAGGAGGAGATTAAACAAACTATCTTCTCACAGGATCCTTGCAGAACTTGGATCTGAGTCTGTTTCAGACATCCACTTTTTATTTCCTGAAAACACTAATACCATTGTTTCTGACATAATGGGCGGATATTTTACTCAGCTTAACTTTTCTCAGATAGCAGGTCAACCCCACCGTCTTCCAGACAAAGCTGTCGAGAAGCTCCCGATGTATACAAGAACTGATGCCATTACCTCCGCCGTGCACCTCAGGAAATTTTCTAGATGTATCAACGCTTATGTCAATGATCCAGTCAGCCAACATGATGACGTGTATATGAAGTTATTTTCTCTATCTTTGGATGGAAAGGCCGATGACTGGTATAGCAATTTACCAGAAAACTCCTTTTCTACAGTTGAAGCTTTCAAGACTGCCTTCACTAACAGATTTAGTGAAAAGAATGAACCTAGGAATCAACTTGATTATTTAACAAACATAAAGAAGAAGGAGAATGAGACTATGGATGAGTTGAACCAAAGATTCACAGAACTATCCAATGCCATTCCTTCCATTTACAAACCACCTGCACCATATGTCTTGCTTTATTACATTGAATCACTTAGTGGGAAGATGCAATATCAGATCAGGGATAAAGAACCCACTACTCTTCTAAATGCACAAGAAATGGTAGTCAAAATAGACAGAAATATGCAGTCTTCAGGTGAATCCAACCTTCCTAGTTATTCAAAGTCCTCGACTCTGTTAAAGTCAAATAAGCATAAAGAAGAGGATTCCTACAGAAAACAAATAATGGAAATGAATGAAAGACTTGGAAGAATGGAATATGAACATCTAGCTCAAATGAAAGAGATGCAGAACAAGGTCATTAGTATGGAAAGAGCACAATCACAACCTATCCCAAGAACATTTCCTCCAAAAGTAAATTGGCAAAGAAAGGCACTCAACCATGAAAAGAGGCCTCCTCATCAGCTAGAGTCCACTAACATGGTTGAGCAGTATAAGCCATTTTGTAGGGCATGTAAAAACCTTCATGAAGAATCTTCTTGTTATTATGCATGCTATGTTCAGGAGCATCGTTTTCCAGAGGGTTGTGGTCCTAAAGCATCATCAAGTGAGCCTGAGTACATAAATTGTGTAGATGACATGCATGATATTTCTGGAGAAAGTTGGAGAGAGACAAAACAATAATCAAGAGAGCCTGAATACATTAACATAGTTAGACAGCTTCATCTTGTCACCATAGAAACCTGAGGTCAAGTTGAAGATTATAGTCAGCAATTGGATGATCTCACTAAAAAATTTAGCACTAATCCTACTAATGAGAATAATGATGATAGTTTGGAAGGTTTACTACCTTGTGACCTTTTTTCTGAAGAAGATGACTATGATCATGAGGAGGGATATAAAATCAGATGTGATACAAGTGAGGAAGAATTCCTTACATCTGAGATGGATGATAACTTTGATACTTCAATTAAAAATCCAATCTTAGAAGTCTAATGTGATGAGATTCCTCCATGCAATCCATCGAATGACACATATTTGGAAATTTGGGTCCCCTGTGATATCTTTGAAAGCCAGCTTTTTGAAGAAGATTGTTTGGAGCAAAATGAGAAGTGTAGATAGGGACTTGATAGCAGTGATGAGGCATCTCTCATATCTAACATAGATGGTGATGATGACTATTGGACTTTTATTGAAAATTTAAGCTATGATGCATTTGAAAATATTTTTGAGAATCTCATCTATGATATGTCTAGCAAGGGGAGTTGTTATTCTAAGACTTATGAAATTTATAAGGAAGAGCAGTCAGAGTTTTCATATGATCAGTCAGAATTGTATTCGAGTATCGGTAATAAGGATTTAAAAAAGCAGTGCAGTGATGAATCAGATGGGATACAAGTATTTGAAGTTTTTTCTCAGCCATGGTCTTCACCTATAGATGTTCCTTATGTTTTGGAGCAGCTCAGGGCTTATACAATGGGTTATTATTTGATAAGCCTTGATGATCAGCATGATGGAGTAGTCGACCTGCCTCATCATCTCGATTTGTATATTAGTGCTATCCAGTCATGAATGGAAGCAGCCTACGCGAGCACCTACCAGTTTGGGAAGATTTTTGATGACATTATTCATGCCTATGATTCTCCATCCAACCCGCCCATTCTGGATCATCACACATGTTTGCATTTTCTGGAAATTATGTCCTTACTTTGGCTGGTAACCAAAAATAAGGAAAAACCTTTTTATATTAATAAAATGCTTAGATGGCTACATTGGATTTATGATTACACCTAACCTTTTGTGTATCATGCTTAGACTAGGAAAATAAGCTCCTTAAAGTGAGCATTTACTTTAGCATTTTCTTTATGTACTTGGAAATAAATAAATATTTCAGTGAAGTTTTTCTTTGAATAAAGCAACTTTTGGATCATTGGCTCTTTCTCATAAAACTTGTGCTACTAAGGTTTTTCTTGTCAATTTGAGATGTTTTTACAGGATGTGGAAACCAGAGATTCTGGGGTTCTCGTATGCTCTACTTGCATAAGAGATTAGATCAAGCACACATCCCACAGTTGGAGCCAGATGTTATCCAAATTTTTGTACCATAGTTGGGTTATCTGAGGAGCCGCCAGTTGACAGACTTGTTCAAAGTCTGATTCCAGTGTATTAGTTGATCCGTCTTCTTGTCTAGCAAATATTGGCTAGTCACTTTTTTATTTGAATAATTTTGACCATGGACCCACGAGGTTTGTAATAAAATGTGCTAGTAGGATATTTTTGAGTGGTTCAGTCTCCTTGGACGTAGAATCTCAAATAGGGTATTCCAGAGATTTTTTTGCCACTGAGAATTATGCTTTGCCTTTAATTGAGTATAATTGGCGAGGTTTTCTCCCGCTTCCTCCAAAGCTGGAATGTCCAATGTTGAATTCTGCACCTTGGGGGGTTATTAGAGCCCAACTGAGTGTTATAAGCCTACTATACATTATTTAGATAGATCATGGTCATTTTTTAAGTCATCTAGACACATAAAAAAATTTGAAAAAATCTTTTTCGAACAGTGAAAATTTATTTTTTAATTTTTTAATTTTAATTACTTTTCCTAAGTTTTTTGGGTTAATTTTTCCATAAATTAAATGGAAAAAACCTGTTCGTGATCTGAACTCCGAATTCAGTGATTGATGGCTCTAACCTTAAGCCAAAAATCATTCTTGATCAGCCAGCCAGCCAGAACCAGCTTTCAGATCAGCAATCGAACACATAATGCCTTTTTACTAAAAAAAAGTCAGTTTTGAGTATAAAAAAAGATTTTTAGTAAAAAAATGATTTTTATTAAAAATGATTTTTATTAAAAAAATGATTATTTTGGAGAAAACTAAAACTCTCCAAATTAATCCAAATTCAGTAAAATAAAAGGCTAAATGACATCTCATGGAACACTTATGATGATTGGAGTTATCATAACTCAGCTTCAGTCATCATTAAGAGAGCAATTAATTTATTATCAGTTATCAAACATGTCATCTCCAATCAAAGATGAGATAGAGAGCTCTCATTGGTCTGGTGATTTGATCGAGGTGAAGACTGAATCTTGAACCATCAGTGGGATTCCCAAATCTAGCTCAGGCTCCTGCGAAACCTAAAGGATGAGCTTACCTACATCCAGACTCACATGTGTGGCCTCATCCTTGGTTTGTTTTCAGTGCACAGGTTTGGAGTGGGGGTGCCTTGCCTGGGTGGAGGCCTCCCCTCACTCCCATTTCTCCAGTTTAGGTCTAGGCTCTTTGTTAGGTGGCTAAGCTGGTTAGGGTTGGTTTTTTGGTTTTAGGGTTTTAACACTCTCTCATTTTTTAAATAGAGGATCTTTCAGCTCTATTAGCATGGACTTTTGGGCATAGAACTCTACAAAAATTGTAATCATTATATTATTGAATAAAGATTTTCGACTTTGGAGGTCTACAGGATTGTCTCTTCATTGGTGGATGTGTTAACAACTAGATTTAGAAGTCTATTATTAGAACATAAGATTTACCATTTGCTGCTGTCAAGTTGGTTTATTATGCAAAGTTTATCATAATCTAGATGGGTACAAATATTCAATTATATGAGTTCTTGATCTTGATTTGCATATTCCTAGCATACTAGTTTTTATTGTTTGATCTCACTGGGTATGAAGTTGGATTGTCTTTACAGATCCCGCCATTTGGAGAAGGGTGTGAGCTCAGCTGCATCAAACTCATCTCCGTCATCATAAGAACCTTCTAACATTGTTGACTTTCAGGACCTACAGAGAGTTTGGATTTTTCCAAGAGGAAAAAACAAGGAGATCTTCCTCCAAAGTTCCATCTCAAAGTCCTTCATAAATTTAAATACTTCTTGGTTACCGAACTTCCTTCCTCTAGTTCTCCCTTTTCTCCTTGACTTCTTTTGTTTCCTTGCTTGCTAGCCCGTTTCCTCCTTGACTTATTTGCTTTTTCTCACTTTTTCTTCATTGCTGCCCCATTTTTTCTCTCTTTTATTAGCCCTCTTTCTCTTTTTGGACAGCCCTAGTGTGCCCTAGCTTTCTTCCCTTGTTTGTCTCTTTTTGCCCTAGTTTTTTGGCTTCCTTTAACCTTGTTTTTGGCTGTTGCTTTTACTTTTTGTTCGTTGTCCCATTTTGCATTTTTTATGACAGCCACTTATTTCATGGTTCGCTGTCCCATTTTGCACTTTTTATGACAGCCACTTATTTCATGGTTGGCTGTCTCGTTTTGCACTTTTTATGATAGCCACTTATTTCATGGTTCGTTGTCCCGTTTTGCACTTTTTATGACAGCCACTTATTTCATTATTCTCTATCCCGTTTTCTTCAATTTTGTTCCTCCCTTAGCTTCTTAGTTCGCTGCTCTATTCCTCCCTTTTCTTGTTTTTGACTTATTCTTTGCCTTCCCTCTTTCTTCCCCTCCACTTCCTTTTATTTCAGCCTTCTTTTGCCTTGTTCTTTTGCTCTCATTCAAACTTCTTCTTTTTCCTTTTGGCAAGTTTCAAGAAAAGCTCCAAGTAAAAGTAAATCACTCTCTTTTTTACGAAAGTTGCAATAATAATAGAGTTGTATACTTTCCTTTGAAAGTTCTTTCAAGGATTAAATTCCTAAAGGCAATTTGTATAATTTTAATAAAGCATCTTTTGTTTGAGTGGGGTTTTTAAGTCCCCACTCTCATCCTCCCCCATTTGGGGAGGCTTGTGTTGTGTCCATCTTTTTTTATGCTTATGATTAAATGTGTCTGTGTTCATAATATTTACATCTTTTTCATAGAATACTAATTATTGGTCGATCACATTTAATTCATTGATTAAGTTGATTACTTTATTTCTTAATTGTTTGTCTTTTATATAAATAAATCAATTGCCTAACATTCATAAATCTCTTGAATCTCACCATAATGTGGATCAAAAGTGCTCTCTGTCGGAGCCTTTAATCAATCATCTTCATCTTAATTGTTGTGCATCATATTGTTTAATCAATTAATTCTTAAGTAAGACTCTTGAAATTATAAGAACACAAGTCAAGAGCACTCTCTATCGGAGATCATTTTAGATTTGCATAATTCTTGCATTAGCTTCATATAGATTAGCTAAGTCTCTTGAACCACGGTCATAAGACGAGGTCAAGAACACTCTCTATCGAAGAGTTCTAGTTAATTAACTTAATAAAATTCACAAGTAACACCCCTTTTAATTAATTAACCCCCTTTCCTCCTTCCCAGAGTATGCTCTGACCGATCCTAGATCGGAATACCCAGAAATAGCATTGGATCTCTAAACCCCACAAGAGGAACTTAACTAAAACTTTTCCCCTTAACCAACTCACTGGCGTTGTTCGATAAATACCGAGGCATGTGGGAAAATTCCAAGTGTGGGCGTTGGGCTACCTAATCTAGGAACTGGTAGTTAAATTATTGAACACTTACCTTTGACCCCAGACAGGTCTGTCATGTCTTCGAATGGAGCCACTGAAGGTATTACCGGTTAGGACATCCATCTACCATAAGCGAAGATCACAAGTAAAAACTCTTAAAACTTACCAAGAGCACTTGCAAAACCTCACATTCACTGGCATATTTTGGGATTCACATCATATTTACATTCAAAACATCTCTGATAAGTTGACTCCATAGGAAATGGTCCTATATTTTACACCTTGTTGATAATCTGGGCCATTTGTCCATCAAATGTTTGATTATAGATCATATCTGTGAATGCTTTATCTATTTCGTGAAGTTCTCAAATATTTGTCTATCTTTAAATTCCAGTGATAGCAACGTGGATTGCTTTGTCTTGTGCTCAATTCATCACATTAATCATTTTAAATCACAATAACTCCTAAACAACAACCATCTGCATCCAAAACATCTAAAAATTAACTTAAAACATTGAGCCATAGAAAACTCCTTGTTAAGGAATACCCCCCTTGGCTTCATTATGAGTTAGCCTAAATGGAGGAGCTAGGAGTAGGTGATAGTACCTAGCTCTGTGCTTGCCCCCAAGGTCACACCTCTCCCACTTCCTCAAGTGAGGAGACAACTTTCAGAAGATTTCTGCTGCTGGTGTGCAATCGGTGGACAACCAGGAGTAAATTGAATCTTCTAAGAAGTGAGGGCATACCATCAACGGTGTTAGGAAATAGGCTATCACGGTGAAGGAGAAGCCACGATGATAGTTTCGAAACACACTCCAATTAAAGCTTTGATGAAAGATGCAATCTAATTGTCACAAACGTTTCATCAGAGAACACGTAAATTGAGTCTGCACTACGAGTACAGACTGACAAGATGAAATAAATGGAGAAATCACGTTTTCTCCATCTGTCAATGGGTGATTACGGACTATTTGAAGTTTTAATTGTAGGGGGTTAAATCCATTTGTTAGATAATTTTGGGTGGTGGGACTAGAGCACCGTGCATTCAACAACTATAGACAGCTGGCGGATCTACGATAGGACCTCCAAGTGGTTAGTGAAAATATATGGCTTGAGGATATTGGTTCCATAATGATTAGATTTTCTAGACCTAATCACCTATATTCTCGTTCAAGAAAGAAAGAAGCAAAGATTAGCAACATTAACACTTGGTCGCTCAGCACGAGATAAATCTTGCACTTGAATGCAGGTTAGGGAAATCGTGAACGACCAGGCTTCAAATCTATCACCAGCATACTAATCTAATTTGCAGATCAGTAGATTGTTTTTTATCAAGTATTTTTTATTTGCACGTTTTAACTAGGTTTTTGTGCTACTAAGGCTTGGGTGAGATACTATTGCAGCCCAAGGATTTTTTACACAGTTAATTGAAATTCCTTCAAGTGCAAGTATGGAGAAAAAATGAAGTAGCAAATGGAAGGCTGAAGGGTTGTGTCGTTTTCAGGGCTATTTGCGTTTGAGTTTGCAGGGCTATTTGCGTTTGCGGTTTGCAGGGTGCCTATCAAGGGCTGAAAAGTTTGTTCTTTATTTTAATTGTTTTTTACTTTTTATTTTTAATATTTATATTAATGTTTGAGGAAATGTTGTTTTAATATATATATATATATATAATGTTTATTATTGGGTTTTTTTGAAAACCTTTATTTTATATATATTAATGTCTAACATTTGTAATTGTAGCTTTGGTTAATTTAATAATATATATATTCATTACTAACTTATTAAAATTAAAACTAAAAAACTAACAAAGAAACATGACTTGATTTAATGTTTTTATGTATAAATGATCAATAAAATTAATTTATAAGAACTAGAAAACTAAAATTAGAGGATTAATTAAGAAATATTATATATATTTTTAATATTTTTTTTTAAATAGATATCCTCTTTAACTTTATTTTAAAATATTCCTAAATACAAACTAAAAGATGAAATTTAGATTTATTAAAAGTACAAAACAAACAAAAACATATAAAAGTAAAACAAAAACTATACAGATTTATTATATTTTTTTTATTTGTTTATTAATTAATTCATTTCATTTTCTAATTGCTCATAGATTTAGAAAAAAAAAACTGAATTCTTCATGCACTTTTATTCCTAGTATGATTAAAAAACTTATTAAAGGATAAATTAAAAATGCAAAGAGATGAAAGATTTCATAAATTTTCAGATTTTAAAATTTCAGAGTTTTTTTAATTCCTACAAAATAAAAACTAGTAATTAAGACTATTAAAAATAAAAATTTTAACAATTAGAAACATTAAAGTGAATTAAACTGGAAATAAAACTAAAACCTACCTACTTTACTTTAATTAAAATTTACAATTATTTAGGTATAGTGTAATTTCCAGTGGAACCATATGTCTAAAAGCAGTAAAAGAATATTTACATACGATTTTATAAAATGAAATATAATATATTCAAAAATGTGAGAAATTAGGCATTGTAAATGTAAATTAACAGAACAAAAAAATTAAAATTGATCTAACCTAAAACTTACTTGGAACCGATGTTCAATGCAGCTCTCATTTGCATGATGATCACCCGAGATCCCTTCTTCATCCTCCTCATTTTATTTCTCGCCTGCTTGTTCCTTATCAGATGTATAGAACTCTTGAGATGTTAACTCTTCCTTTGCTTCTGGAGGAGTGGTTGCATTTTTAATTGCGGTCAAGATCTCCTCTTCTTAGGAAGAGGAGATCCCGACTTTTGCAAGGATATCAGTGAGTAATTCCAGATCCGAACATACGTTCATCAAATCAAATACTTAAAAGAATGAAAAACAAGTACATGACAAATGCAAAAGAAAACAGTACGAAATGAGTTAGCAAAAAAAACAGAAAAATAAAAAGTTTACCAAAAATCTGCATAAAACAAAAATAAACATATAAAATTAAAACAAGTTAGTATGAAATAAAGGAGCCCAAAAATGAAAGCAATCCAAACTTTAAACTACAAAACTGTAAATGAAAAATGAAAACTTGCATTTGCAGAAAAAGAAAATACTTGCAAGAAAATAAACACTTTGCAGAAAACAATCAAGGGTTTGGGGAAACCCACTAAAGTGGATGTGCCTCGCTGTTACACCATGAAAATTCCATAGTGAACTCGCCTTTGTGTCTTATAGTTTCCCCTCCTCCTTTCTATCTAATAAAACAGACTATCTACCTATCTATACTATAATCCCTTTTAGCACCTCCCCAACAACAATGCCAAAATGTTGGTGCAAATATTAAACAAATTATAAGAGAATTCCAACGATTTAATTGCCAACCCGAAGAGAGCATAAACTTGTGAGGAACAAACAAAATATATGCAAGGGCAAAGTGTCATTGAACTTAATCTATAACTGAAGTTAAAAATACATGACTGTAATTAAATTAAACTTGATAAAATAGAAAATGACATAAAAATAAATCTAATCTAAAAAAAGGAAATTGCAGGAAATGAATCTGATATAAGAAAATATAAGAATTAATGAAATAAATTGGTGTAAAGCAATTAAAAATAACTGGTACAAAGCAATTAACAATAACTAATACAAAGCAATTAACAGCAACTAGTGAGCTCATGATAAACTTATGCTAACAATTCATAAACAAAACATAACTGGAAATCTACACTAACAACTCATAAAGAAAGAAATTGTTGAAAATCTATATTAATATAAGAGAGTCAAAAGAGGTGCAATAAGCATCATCTCCATTACATAATACTTAGCTTATATTCTATGACTAACTCTAAAAGAGATCTATACTATCTTCTAATTCCAAACCACTAGAGAGGCGTCTAACCAAAATGAGGAGAGATCCCTCCTATTTATACATAAATCCAAAATAATTTATCATAATTACAGATCCACTATTCTCTCAACCTATCCCTTAAAATTATCAACAAATAGACAACTCATCTCCCCAAATCCTCAACAAATCTACAACTCATCCCTTTAAATCCTCAACCAAATATTGGATGAGATATTCTCTCCACATTCCCATGATATTCTCCTTGAGTTTAGCCCACATCTAGAAGATGAAATTCGAATATGAGCTAGGTGGTCACTTTTGAGCTTGATAATGTCTTCAANCAACTTTAAAGTATAATGAAAATATGTTATTTTTCTCAATAATTAACCATAAATTCACTCAAAATACTCAAAAATAAATTATTTGGAAAATGGTAATATGAACACATATTTAATATGAAAGTGGTGAATGTTAATGGTTTGATGGAAGGATATAATGGAACAAGGTGATAAATAGTATGTGAAATGATGAATAAATTGTGGTCTTTTTGTGGCTCAACATCTATTGATTTCAAACATTCACAAAACTTGTTCATTTAAAGTTAATGTGGATTCATTATTGTTAGATGCCCTCATTAATGGATTGTTTCTTATTTTCTTCTATATCACCAAACAAAAGCATTTTCATTGTAATGATATTGGTACCTTTCTTCTGTTAAAATTTCCATGCAATAGCACGGTGATGTTATAACCATTTTTTACTCCATGCCCAATGTGTACTTTCCTTGTTTCAACCAACAACACTATTAAATTTATTTCTTGTTCATATATCTGGACTTGTGAAAACAATTATTGAGAGATCCCTCTCTGGAGAGAAACAACCCAAATTTCTTTCCTAAAGCTTGGGTATGTGGTTACCTTAGGATTTACCCTTTTACAACCAGAGGTACATTTTGAGTGTTAACAAGGAGATCAAGTCCAGGTGAAGATAGATTGAGTTCATTGATCGATCTACATGGAGGATGAAGTTATAGAGGTTATAGACAAATTCAGATAAGGAGATCAAGTCCGGATAGATAAAGTTGATTGATCGATACTCTGCAGAGGTTGCGTTCGTTCCTTTAATAGATATTAGAGCATCCATATTAAAGGAGAAAGATGAAGAGACAATGGAAAAATAATTTAGGAAGTGAATCTACAGGAGAGATAAGAGATCCACAAAGTTAAAGTGTAGTTCCATAGTGATATCAGAATGACGGATGAGATTAAAGCCGAAAGAAATGGATGATGGGGAAAGAATTCAAAAAGTGAATCTTCTCGGGAGATAAGAGATTCATAAAGTTAAAGTGTAGTTCTGCACTAATAGTAGATCGACGAATGAGATGAAAGCCACAAGAAATTGACAATGGGGAAAGAATTCAAGAAGTAAATTTGCACAAGGGATAAGACATCTGCAAAGTTTTGCATTGATAAAATATCCACGGATGAGATCAAATCCGCAAGAGATCAACGGCTCACAAGAGTTGTGGAAGACGAATTACGGAAGAACATTTTGGAAAAGTTAGATGGCACATCCACAATCCACAAATTGACTTTACTTGGTTTTGTGGAAAGGGAATTGCGGAAGTAGTTTCGAGAAAATTAAACATTAAGATTGACATCAATAAACATTTGCATATTGCACTTTCAGCGTGCATTTCATATCTATTTTGTCAAAATTGTTTTATTTGATTGTTATATCTTTTTTGAGAAGCTTCTATATGTGTGACTACAACAAAATTCATCAACAAAAGATTAAAAAAAAACTTGGGAAAGGGAAATGAGTGTTTCCCTTTCAGAAGACAATGATATAACTCTTACTGCTGAACTGAAAATATTCCAAATATCATTTGTAATACCTATATTATTATTTTCTTGTAAACAAGAAAGTTCCTTCTATTTCCTTCAATAAGATTTACAAAAAGTAAACAATAAATAATTCCTCCCTACATAGGGAAAATAGGCTTTGAGGATTCAAAATGATCAAAATTACGTTCTGCCTTGAAAAGAGACCAGGAAATACCATATAGATCAATATTTATTTACTATAGACCATTTGCAAATTTAATAGTAATAAAAGTAAACTAAGATATCTAGAGAATTAGCCAATTTTTGCCTTGATATCAATATCCACAGGGATGGATTTGTCTAATTTAATGCCAAGGTGATTGGAAATCTGTTGCATGTTATTGGATAATTCATCCATCTTCAAAAGGATGGATTCATGAGCCTATCCTCTATCAACCAGTGCTCTTCCTAGAATAAGCTTCGGTTGCCAAAGATAGTCCATGGTATTTATATGAAGATATATTACTCCTCTCAAATAATGAGGGTCAGGTATGAGAGCTTCAAATTCCTCTCTCACCTCATGGTCTGGAATGCAATTCCTGGTGATTTTGGCATCATTTTCCAAGTATTCAACTTCCTCTTTCACCAGGTTTGGGATCGAATTATTGTACAAGAAAGCAGTATGGATGATGCTTCTCATAGCTCTGTTGGGCAGTCTCAAGGATCTAGGAAGGGCAATGCAGGGGCATCTACATGATGACATGGTGAGAAGAACAGAGTGGAACCCAATCCGAGTAAAAGGGGGCTACTAAAGAGGTAGTGAACGAGTAGGATTTCTTGAAGAATACTCCACCAAAGTTTCTCGAGAAGACTCCACCACATAGAGGCAGGAAGGATAAAGGGAAAGGGGCCACCGAAGGTAGTCCAAAGTAGGATCCCAAAGGGGAAAAATACCATGAGACAAGAAAACAATACTGCAAAGCTTACCAGAGAGCGTCCCAGAATGTCGAGAATACACAAATACATGAAAAGCTACATTTTCGGTAATATTTATTGTTATTAGATAGCGATAAAATTCATAGGGCTCATCAATGGGAGTCTTCTGAAGCCTTATTTGATAACTGCAAATAAAGAATAAAAAAATGATGAGAAAAATATTGAAAGTGCAAAGGAACAAGTTACTCATGAAGCCAGAAAGGAAATCGTGAAACTAAAACCAATTTGGCATTGGAACACTTATTTAGAAATACCATTGATGTGACAGTTGTTAATTGTTAGATCCACAGATACCAAGAGAATTCGTTGGTCACTTCTGCCATTAGTATCAAGACGTCACAACAAAATAGGGTGGTGTAGTTGCCACATGAACATAAGAACCTGGAGGGGTGACCCACGTGATGGATCGTGTTGTCATTATGCTACTCAATGATGGTACATGTGAAGATTTGACAGAATTCCTGTTGGAACAAAATTTATACTATTGTTCAATTGGAAATTATCACCCATATAATGCCACATCAAGTTTTTGTTTGTAGGACACAAATTTAAAGAAGACTTGTGGAGAAATATGGTTAGTGATAATTTTAGTGCTAGTGGCCCTAGGGGCCCTGTGATTGGAGCTATGACACCTATTATGGGTGAGGGAAATGCTGCATGATATGTTCCACTGCAAGCCGAGAGGTGCTTGGAAAATAAGCAAGTTGCAGGCTTCCCCGTAACCACGTTTTGAACCATCTTAGCAAGTCTGTTAAGGAGGAATCCTTTTGATACCCGTAATAGAAACATTGTTTTAAAAGAATTGAGACTGAATGTAAAAGTAGTGGCCATAATTGAAAGACCAAAGGACATCCCACCGAAGCCTCCAAATGAGACTTTGGAATTACTTCCCATAGTGTATAGCATCCATTTCTATAACATGCCAGTCTAAATAAATGTTCGGATAGCGACAAACAAAAATAGGGGCCATCCTCATCATCATCACCCTTATGAAGTGCTGAAATCATTAGGGTGGTGACGCGTTAAGGAAAAAATTAAGCCAATAGAGTAACAAACACAAGAGGAACATATATTACTGTTAGATTTTTATCATTTAATCAATATGATCTAGGATCTTTGTTATAGCTGATTTTACCACTCCAAGTGAATCACACATTGTATGGCCTTCCCCTGTCCCTCTTCAGACTCCTTAGATCCCTTGGACCATTTTTTTTTTTCTTTGATATTTTCTTGACCATCCCTAAAAACATGTGAAAAATGATACACACGAATTTTAAACCCCTAATTGCGTGTATACGTGGGTTTGACCACTAAAACTGCGTGCATTGAGATGTGTACAAAATCCAAATCCTTTTGGAGTTTTCCTTGACATGGATCCGACTCATTTGACTCCTGGCCTTCCCTATCCTTTGAGATCGCTCAGATTCAAATTTTCATTACCCCTTTGAAAAGCTATATAAAGAACTCTATGGTAAAATGAAGGCATATGAGAGAATTGAGAGAAAAGAAGTGATAGTCCATTGTTGTCGGAACGTATGCTTGAGTTTGCATCCCTTTGTGCCTTGGAGCACTTTTGTGTTCTTCCCAAGCTTGCCTTTTTCTTGTGATCTTGCTATCGAGAGATGGAGGATTGAGGTGGTGGAGGCCCAAGTGGGGGATTCAGTTTCTCCGATTCACAGACGTGCCAACATAGGTTGTATCTATTGTAATCTCTGATTTTATATTAATAGAAATATCTTTTCCTATCCAATAATGTGTGTTTGAATGAATATTTTATCCATGGATGTTTTCAAATGCTTATACATTGTTGATTATATATGCTAGAATAGATCTAACACCAATATATATAGTATGCTTGTATTTTTTACTTTTTGTTGATGAAGTAATCTATCAATTCAAGCTGAAGTTGGAAAGCTCAACGGGGATCTACTTCAACCGTCCGGAATAAGGTACAAGGTTTAATCCTTTAGTGTTAGACATTTAATTTCTATTGCATATTGGAAAGGATTGATTTCTGGAGTCAAGCTGTCTGTTGTTGTATCCAAAGCCATAGAAATTTCTCTCTGTAACAAAATTCGTGACTCTGCTGGGGAGTTCCTAGTAGTTTTCCTTTGGGGGTTTTCTATCGGCATTCAATGAATTTGAATTTCTCTTTCTCTCTTGTTTCTGTGTGGGGTCTATGGGCATGTTTTCCTGGTAGTGTCTAATTGGTGTGAAGTTTATCTCAGCTTGTCTGTTTGCCTTGATTTTTATGCACCTTTCTTCCTGTACGTGAGTTTTTAACTCACAGTTGCATATACACGTGGGTTTCTCTACAATTTCCGCGTATACACGTGGGTTTACTGTGAACAGTCGCGTATTCCCTTAGTTTTTCCTTTTAGTGGAAGTTAAATGGTTGCTAGCTGATTTGTGATGATTGCTGAGTCTCCTTTGATACTTCCTGAGTCTGTATACACCTCTGTTTCTGACCAGAGACGTTTTTTTTAGGGTAAATGTTTTTTCTTTTAAGAAGGTTCTTGTCATGGCATTTTCGATTTTTTGTTTGGGATTAGTGCATTAGATTTATTTTACCTTAGTGCTTTGCTTGAGTGCTGCTTGAGTGTGCTTGCAGAGTTTGGGGGTTCTAGAATCATTCTTTTGCTTTTTGTATCTCATTGTATTTCAAAAAATCCAAAAATATTTGCTTATCATCATGCATTGCATTTTGCATTTTGCATAGTACTTGCACTAGATTTGCTTTGGAGTATTAGTCAGGATTTCACATAGGAAAGCTTGCATTCATCATTTGAAGAAAAATTGTGCATTTCACATAGTAGCATACCCTGTTTTCATGGACACAATGCATTTGCATTGATTGTTAGGTGTGCATTTTACTTCATGTTGTGTCATAACACCATTAGTTGCACGGCCATATCCCTCTTTTGAGTAATAAAGCCAATTAAAATCAACGCTTAATTAAAATGAATTACACACTTTTCTTTTATAGGATGCACCAACAAGATTAGGTTTTAGGGTCTTGGAATAGTTCATTATGAGTAAATTCTCCAAGACCACTAAACAACAACATGTATGTGTCTATCCAGGTGAGTGTGTGAAATCCTTGGTATAACCAGTGTTTCTTAGGATCCTCCTCTCAAAAGGGAGTTAAGCACAAGGCAGTGTGAGCAGTTATTGATTGGGATGACCCCTAGTCATAGCTGAGTAGCACCAGAGATATTTCCAGGATTGTATTCGTATCTGGGGGCTCTTTCGAGAGTTTCGGGCTTTGCTACCCTGCCCATACGGTAAATCCTGCCTGCGACTGTCTGCCTGAGCATTGATTATATTGAGGTGACCTTAGTGACCTTACCTAGGATATCGAGGGGGTTCTTTGCAAGGGTTATTCTGTAGGTGTCCCAGCCAGGTTGGGGTCGGACAACATAGTTTCTTTACACGTTGAAGCTGAGGGCCACAATAATTGGTTACGTACCTCTTCTTGTTGTGTATGGGAGTTTGAAGCCTCTCCTAGGTGAGACATACCTGCTTCATTCGAGAGCTCACTTATACTACACTTGATTGCTTGCATTTGGCTTTAGATTTTATTAGTGATTGCTCTGTGCACGATAGCTTGCCTAGGGTTTGCGTAAATTGAGAGTATTTTATATTTTTTGAGTCATTGTGGATTCGGGTGCGGGTCCTCACCACTCTCATCGTTTAGCAGGACTTTCACCTTCTACATATCCTCCTCCTTTGGGAGAGAGACATAGACAGTCCAGGTGGACTACTTCGCACATTGATTCACACACCATGGGAGACCATATAGAAGGTATTCCTGAACCACCTTCTCCTATTCAGGTGGAAGATGGGGAGTTTACTCCTACCTATGATCCTTCACCCGACTTGGCTGAGTTGGGTCTTGTGATTTCTGAGATAGGAACCTTTCATGATAGAACTAATCACTCCAGGGTTGATTCCCCATTGATGCATTACTGGTATGGAATGCCGGAGGATGCTGAGACTCATTTTGAACCCGACAGCACTAGTTATGGTAGTTATGGTATGTCTGGTTTTCCCACACAGTATTTGGCATTTCATGTTGAATCTAAGTTCGAATCTAACACTATGCCTGGGGGCACTCTCATTCCTTAGCATGCAAAGATGTTTGGGAGCACTAGTCACATTGCACCTTCCATCCCGGTGGTGGATGTTACATCACATATTCCTCCTAGGTCTAGGGTTAGTGATCCTATTAGGATACCATATCTGAGACAAGTGACTATAGGGAATAGTACGTACTTAATTACATGGATCCCTTTGTCCTCTGTCCCTAGTTCTTCGAATTTTCACCCTTCACCTTATTCATGTGGTCCTTTGGGCCGAAACGTTGCTATGAGTTATGTCTGTACTGCGGTTAATAGACCGGTTGTGTCTCAGCTTCATGGACCGCCCGTTGTTTCGGGAGGTCATGTTCATAGTTCCAGAGGTCATATTCCTACTTCCGAAATGTATATTCCTAATTTCGGAGCATATGTTCCTACTTACATAGTATCTCATGGGGCATCTCATGTGATGGATTATGGACCCTATTATGGGATACAATATGGACAGGGTTCTTCACCTTATGGGGGCGGGTATCAAAAACCTGCTTACTCTCCAAATGATGGCTTTGTAGCTCCTAATAGTCAAGGTCCACCACACTATGGTGCTTCCATGCCACCCTATACAGGTCAAATGAGAGGAGGGCACTATGGACAAGGCCATGGTGGTAATCAGACCTATGTGAATAAGAACTATCAGGGAGTGGTCCATCGACCTCATCATCATAGGCTCCCTTTCCTCACGATGCTGAATATTCCTGACTTGTCGATATTGATGAACGATCCTGTAGCTCATGACCTGGCTTGGCCGGCTATCCCTACTAAGCTTCCCTCAGACATACCTAAATTCGAGGGCAAACCAGTAGAGGATCCGAGCAAACATGTTACTACCTTTCACCTATGGTTCTCTTTGAATTCCTTACACTAGGATTCCATTTGTTTAAGGCAATTTCAACACACCCTTATAGGGCCTACCACGAAATGGTATATAGAGCTACCTAGGGGGGCATTCGCCTTGTTCGATGACATAGAGATGAATTTTCTTAACCACTTCCAGCTACCAGTGCGTTATGACGTTGGTACTGAACTCTTGTCAACATTTCAGTAGGATAAAGCCACACATATCTCAGATCATATTCAAGAGTGGCGTAGATGGAAGAGGTTAATTAAAGCCTTTATACCACTGGAATTCCTCCTCGAATGGTTCCTTAAGTCATTATTTCCATAAATAGTGAAGGATGTTTCTACATCCGGAGTACAAAATGAGGAACAAGCAATTTATAGGGTGTAGGAACTGGACTTGATTTATGATCAGTCCGGTTTGTTATATGAGATTATTCCCAATGCTCCGTGTTCTAGTTTCGACCCCAAAGTCAAACCTAGACCACATGCCGATGGCATTGTTGGTTGTGTAAGTGCTAAACCTATGGATTTGGTTGTAAAACATGTTAGTTAATTGTCTATCAACCAATCTGCTTCAGGACAAGCCATGGCTTTGTCTCAACCCGCCCAAACGATGACTATACTTTCGGTGCAATCGTCGGATCAGAAGGGTAACCAACATCCCGGATGGAATAGAAAGAAGGGAAAGAATAATCGTAAGAGTGGGAATAAGAATGAGAATGCTAATAATAATGACAAGAATTCCCATAATGCTGGGGGGTACAAGAAAGCTAAACGTAAGGTTAAGTTCCCTTGCAATTTATGTAAAGACAATCACCTCACTTACTTGTGCCCTCGTATCAATGAAGCCTCGAGATTCTTGGCACAGGGCCCAGTTGTGCTAACTAACCCTTTACCGCACAATAAAAATATGAACTCAAGGACCCATGATCAGTCTGGTGGTGATCAATATCTGCCAGAGGGTAGTGGTTGTGGTTGCATTAACATGGTATGTGCTGCGAAAGTTGTGACCCATGCGAAGGACTATGGTTCATCACAACCCAGCCCAAGAAAGGAACCTGATCCACTAGGGTCTCCTTTACGTATTGAGAAACCTGTGGATAAACCTGAAGTTGCACCTCACATTCCTAAGGGATTCCTTAATCATTCGGGGCACAATCCTAATGCCCGAGCCGCCCAACACCATTCAGTTGTCGAGGATTTGGGCCACACTTCTTGTGCGATGTCTGCATTGGAAGTGCTTCAGAGTTGTCCTTTGCAAAGGAAGGCTTTGCTTTCTACCCTTGGTGTGAATGATGATGATTCTTCCTTCGTGATTAAATTTGAAACCGTAGGACTTCAGCCTCACTTTCCTTACTATGTGTCTCTTTTGATTCATGTAGAATGTATTAATATGACCATCAAGCGCACTGTGATTGACGAAGGCGCTGCCGCTTCTGTGATGTATTTATCATGTTAGAAGGGTTTAGGTTCCCATGAGCTATCTAAATCAGATACCATGTTAATTACGTTCAATGGGAGATCGTTTAGGCTGCATGGAATACTTCCTTCCCTTAAGGTCCGTTTGGGAGGGAAGAGCATTGCAATAGAGGTTGAGATGGTTGATGTGCCTCTTGATTACAATCTCTTGCTAGGTAGGAATTGGATGTATAGTATGCAAGCCATTGCTTCTTCCCTATTTCGTGTTGTATCCTTTCCATTTAATGGGAAGATAGTCACAATTGATCAAGTGACATTCAAGAATCCGTCTGTTACTGCATCTTCGAGAGCTTTGATCCCGTTCATTGAACACTCTCAGCTAGCAACTGGGAGTGTGGGTGTAGGCATGTATCCATCCCTCATGGGAAGCTTTAGTTGTATTGCACCGATCCTTACGATAGGGTCTAGCTCTGATGAGGCTTCGACATCTATGAGGTCGGTGTCTTTTCGCACGAGTCATATGGAAGATCCTTGGATTCTTCCTACACTGAGTACTCCGAGTGAGCCCATCATGATGGACGTGTCACTGCCTACAACTATGATAGCTTATCAAGCTAATCTTAAGTTTGTTGCAGAGCCTAGTCCTTCCTCTTCGCAGATGGAGGAGGAGGACCCTTATGTGCTGCCGACATGGGCAGTGCAGTCTTCTCACACGCATGACTGCCTTGATACTATTTTTCCTTCATATGAAGTGATTATTGAGGCTATGTCGGGAGTTAAGCTACCATGGGAAGAATTCCATCATAGATCTTACTTTCTTCCTGAGCTTGAACGCTTAGAGCATGAGGACTTTAGGGTAGTTCTTAGTGAGAGAGTTGGTAGTCCTATGGTTCCATTAAGCTCTCCTGGTCCGATGGTTGATGAAAACATGGCGAACATATTTTCAACGATTCCTATCAATATCTCTCACGATCCTGGCAAGATAGAGAATGTCTATATTGGGGCAAAATGTTCCCATGCTGAGATTCAAGAATACACCGAGCTATTTAAATAATTATGTGATATCTTTGCTTGGTCTTAAGACAAAATGCCAGGTATCGACCCTCGTATTGTCGAAAATGAGATTAAGACTTATCCCAACACTAAGCCTGTTCGACAATTCTTGTGTGTGGTGAATCCTAGGAAAGCACCTGTGATTAAGGTAGAGATAGAGAAACTGTTGAAAGCTGGTTTTATTTATCCCGTTCCCTTGATAGAGTGGGTTTCAAACCTCGTTCCGGTGGATAAAAGGCAGGGAGAGATCCGCATATGTACTGATTTCCATGATTTGAATCGTGTCTATCCTAAGGACAATTTCTCCACACCATTTATTGATCATATTTTGGATGAGTGTGCGGGTAGCGAGGTTTTTTTCTTCATGGACGACTTTTCTAGATATAATCATATACAAATTAAACCTGAGGACCAACATAAGACTTCATTTATTTGTCCTTGGGGAACGTTTGCATATCGAAAAATTCCTTTTGGCCTTAAGAATGCCGGAGCTAGTTTTCAACGGGTAATGACCTTGATCTTCCACGATCTCAAGTCAATTATTGAAGTATTTTTGGATGACCTTGCTGCTCATTCTCATATGAGAATGCGTCATTCCTATCACTTGAGATTGGTATTTGAAAGATGCCGGCATTATTTGGTTAGGTTAAATCCTCATAAGTGCATCTTTTGTGTGAAGTTAGGTCGCTTGTTAGGATTCGTCGTTTCTAAAGAGGGTATAAGAGTCGACCCTTTGAAGGTTGAGGCAATACTTCAGTTGTCTCCCCCGAAGAGTATTCGTCATCTTCAATGTTTGCAAGGCATGGAAAACTTCTTACAGAGATTTGTTGTCAACTTTGCCAATTTGACTAGAGGCTTCATGCGTCTTTTGAAGAAGGACACCACCTTTTGTTGGGATGAGCAAGCCCAGGAGTCCTTTAATGCACTCAAGCGAGCCCTAGCATCGACCCCAGTGATTAGTTCCCCAGACTATAACCGTGATTTTCTACTTTATGTGGCCACGTCCATGGAGATGGTTGGTATGGTTTTGGTTCAAGAGGATGAGGAGATCCAAGATCAAGTCATATATTATCTAAGCCAGAACCTTGTTGACATAGAGATTCGTTATTCTCACGTCGAGAAGATTTCTTTAGCTACCGTACATGCGGTTCAACGGTTGAGACATTATATTCTCCTTCACCAGACCTTGGTGGTAGCCCATGTCAATCTGTTTCAATTCGTCCTCACTTGAAGGATGATTGGGGGAAAATATAAAAAATGGATTGTCATCTTGCAAGAATTCGATCTCGAATTTGTTTCAGAAAAATCAAAGAAGTCTTTAATTTTTGCAGATCTTATATCGGATTTCTCAGGCGAGGCCGAGGATTTGGTTTGTAAAGATACATTTGTTGATGAACACATATTCTTAATCTCAACATTAGACCCATGGTATGGGGATATCATTATATATTTACAAATATTGAAGGTCCCTACTCACCTCTCACGAGATGAACGATGACGATTACATCATGTGTCTAAGAATTACCTCATAGTGGATAACACTTTGTACCGCCATGGGGTAGATTCCATTTTATGACATTGTTTAACCCATGAAGAGGCTGAGGTAGTGATGAATAATTGCCATGGAGGGGTGTGTGGTGGTAATTTATCTGGGCTTTCTACAACCCAAAATATTTTAAGAGCAGGTTATTTCTGGCCATTGATCTTAAAGGATTGTGTAGATGCGATCAAGAGGTGCCACCCTTTCCAGGTGTTCATATGTAATATGCACTTGAAACCTGCCCTGTTGCATCCCATTATCACCACCGGTCCCTTCACTAGGTGGGGGATTTATTTTATGGATTACAACCCAGCTTCGGCTGTGGGGCATCATCATATCACAGTGGCTGTTGATTACTTCACAAAATGGGCTGAGGCTATGCCTACAGTTAAATCTGATGGTGAGATAGCCACCCACTTCGTATTCAACTAGATTATTACTCGGTTCAGAATTCTGAAAGAGCTTGTCAGTGACCATGGCTCGCACTTTCAGAATTGTATGATGGTAGAGTTGGCATCAAAGTTAGGGTACAATCAAGAGCATTTCTCCTCTTACTACCCTCAAGCGAATGGATAGGTAGAAGTGGTGAATAAATCACTCAAATCCATTCTCCAACGAACCGTCGCATAGAGCAAGAATAATTGGCACATCATGTTATATCCTACTTTGTGCATGTATAGAACCGCTATTAAGACTACCATGGGTTTTTCTCCATATCAACTTATACATGGAGTGGAGTCAATATTGCCAGTTGAATGCAAGATTCCTTCTTTGAAGCTAGCCATAGAACTCTTACCATACACTTCACCATTGGAGGAGCATTTGGTCCACCTTGAGAAACTTGATGAGCAACGTTGAGATGCCTTGGTGGCTCTCGAAGTAAATAAAAGTCACGTAAAGGTCCAGTATGATAAGTTTGTTCGTCCAAGGAGGTTTAGTGAGGGAGACTTGGTCCTTTTGTGGGATCAACCGAAAGAACCCTTGGGGGAAGGAAAGTTTAACCCCATGTAGCGTGGTCCTTACGTTGTCAAACATGTGTTAGAGAAGGGTGCTTATTAGTTAGTGAATTATGAGGGAACGGCCTTGGCAGAGCCTAGAAATGGGCTCTATCTCAAGAAGTACTATGCATGATTCTCAGCCAAGGCTGGTTATTGTATATTATTGTACAACTTTGCATAGTTAGGTCTTTTTCTTATCATGATCGGGTTTGTGATTAGTTTCCATTTCTTTTGGCATATGTCAATGGAATCTTCCACCTACATAGGATTCGCGGATGGTGCAAGCCGTCACACTCAACACTCAGCCTCTGCTACTTGGGTGATTTATACTCCTATGGGTTAGGTACTTTCTTTAGGAGGTGTATGTTTGAGGCCATCTTCCAACAATGTTGCTGAATATAACGTCGTTTGTTGAGCTTCTACGGGATGCCATTTCACATGGCGTTCTCTCTCTTGAGGTACGTCTTGATTCGGAGTTAGTAGTGTCACAGCTTAATGGTTTGTACCATGTTAGAGATCCAACGTTATTAAGAAGATTATTGCATGTGAGATTATTAGAATGACAATTTGACAATATAACATACACACATATTCCAAGAATTAATAATCAAGTTGCTGACTCATATGCTAACTATGTGTTAGATTGGCATTTGTTTCATACACAATAAATTCATCACAAACACAAATTTTTACACATGTAAATAAATAAACCGATCACCATAAAAAAATTATATAACATCCAAAATGTTGTAATACATAGTGTCATGATACAAAAATGGGGCTCTCAAGCCACCAACATATGATACACAGTAGTACAAAATGTATAGACTCCCAGGTATCTAATCCTGTGGAGGAGGAGGGGGGTTGTGATCATGGAAGGTCACTACGGCTCTAGCTAGCCATCGAAATAATCGCACCCATGCTCGTGGTACACCCACCACCTGGCACTGCATAGCCTCAGGAAAGTCCTCGACTTACGCCATGGGAACCCTATGTGTCAGCCTCACAAAATTGGTATGAATGCTCTGGAGCGTTCGCTCCACATCCACAATTGTGATATCATCTCTTCTTCCCCTCCGTCTATGACAAGGGAAGCCTTCCGGCCGTCATGGTTCCACATCTGCATACAAATGGTAGATGTCACTATGTATTGTCATGCAAAATATGTCTTTTGATTCCATATAATAAAAAAACACAAAAAATTTAAATAACTCAAAAATTAAAAAGGGAGGGTCGAGATTCGTTACCTATATCACCATATGCCGATCCTGGTGGTAGCGGCATGTCTGGGTCCCCCTAGAAATCTATCCCCACATAGGGGTAGTCATCGATGGCAACTATCTGTCGTTGCCACCACGGAAAGAAATGAGCTGGATAGGGTTTGGCCACCCTACCTCCCCCCAGTCTGTGCATCGCATCTTCCCAACACCGTTGGGCCAGATCTAGAACCCTGTGAAGAGGAACGTCAACTCTGGGGCTCAATCCTGGAAAACGATCAAAGAAAAACGTGCTCAAAATACTGCTGAACTCGAAGTTCCGCACTCTGCCCGCCTTACACTCACTGAGCTGATGTTTCATGTTGCTCAGTATTGTAGTGCTCCAGTCATAAATCGTGGGTCTGATGCACTCCAGTGCATAGAACATCATAGGCTGTGAGGCATGGTGGAGTGATGCCAAGCTTGCTATCCTGCCCAATGTCAATAGTATGGCCTTTAGGCCCAGCACTTGTATAGTGTTGGTAGGGACCTGACTTCCCACCTTCTCTGTTTTTGGATAGCAGTACACCGCAATGTTCTCATCGATAGTCATGCCACCTCTTGGCCCACCATGAGAACGAAGGTTCACTACTTCCCCCCGTTGAGAAATCCCAGTAATGAAGTATACGTCCTCCACCTCTATAGAGAGGGACATCCCATCTATATGGAAGGACTCAGAGTCTAGATCCTAGTAATCCACCAACATCTGCAATAGTCTTGGTTTGGCCCTCAAGCCACCAAGACACCAAAAATTATAGAGTCCACATGCACGTAGAGCTTGTTGATCCATTAGATTAGCCCTTACTGCCTCCTCTACCTCACCGTGTTCATGCTCTCTCCATTCCAGGAACATCTTGCACAAAACATTGCAAGTTTACCCATTAGATTACTTGAAAAACCTTATGCACGGCCTCATATGTGACTATTTTCCAAACAAACATGTATGTACATGACTGTGGGGGCATTTTCCACATATATCCAGCCCTATATGTAAAAAAACCCTTGATTTCTACATGGGCCATAGCGCCCTTTTTAGTTTGGCCTAGAAACCTCGAATGACCATGGAATTTCATAAAAATTACATCAAAATGGAAGAGAAGAGCATGGGTAAGTACCTGGAAGAAACGGTAGTGGATTCTGCTGGCTGAATCTCCTGGAATTCGCTGTTGAAAATATGCGCTCAATTGGGTAAAAATTTCAAATGTTTTATAATATTTTGAATTCTTTACTATTTATAGAAATTTTTCAAATTTTTGAAAATTTTTACCCCCTTTCCTATAGTTTCGACAATCTCTAATCATTCTGAACCGTTTTTTACCTAACTCATGATGTAGGAGGCCTTTTTCAATGCCGTTTTAGCCGTTGGATTGACCTGCTCATGTTGATCTCAGGTATCATGTCTAAACTGGCATATAGGTTAGGTTTCATCACCGTTTGCATTTTGCATGACCTTATGACCATTTCATCATAACCTTAGGTACGAACCCACTCTATTATGTCACAGAACCTTCTTGCTGCTTTAGAAGTGGCATGATATGAGTGGTAGAGCATGACCTTACATGGGTACCCTAGTGAGTGCCTTATTTGCATTTGGTTCCCATGCTGACGTTTTGTCCTTTAGGGTGTGGGAGTTCGTTGTATAGTACTGCCATGACATTTTTCAAGAGCCTCATACTCCTCTTGATCTTTTGCTGGCCTATTTCCCTTAGGAATCCCTTATGTCAAGTTGTAATTGCATTATCTTGAGCTTTGCCTGCATTATTGAGCTTTATGTCGGCTTCCCTGACATTACGCTTCAGCCATATAGCCCGAGCTTGTCTCATGTCTAGCCATGTAGAGCCATTTTATATATCCTTTGTAGCTTGATTCCCTTTTTACCGGGAGGGGATTTTCCCCCGAGTGTCGATATCCTACACATGTGTCCTTGCATTGAGCATAGGTATGTTCCACTGCTTGGAACTAGTTTGTTTGCCCTTATGACACTCGTCTCCTCCTAGTTTGTAACTATAAAGCAATTTTATTATTTTTCAATCTTTTTAAATATTTGAAAAAGTCCAAAAAAATCAAAAAACCAAAAATACGGACAAGGAAAGATGTTATCTTTGGAAATTGCCAAGTCGTGTCGCCTTCGAATAGAGAACTATATATCACATCCATTGGTTGGGTTTATAGTTTGACTTTAGGAGTTGTACTCATTTATCTGAGTTTATCTCCACCGACTCATTAAGCTTCCAGTCCCTATGGAGCCTCTATCGATGCCTCCTATGTCATAGAGATGTCCCAATTTGTATATCAAGTGTATGATACCTTATTTTAGTCACCATACACCATTATGTTCTTGTTCAAAGGAAGTTGAAACCTGAGTCGACCATTCCTCAGTTATCTTGACTTTGCATGTCGGCCATTCCCGGTACAGTTACTGGTTCATGCACCTTATGATTGATCGAGTCCTTCAACATTATACAGCTTTGTTGAGTACCTCATGTTGGATGATGGGGGATGTCTTAATTCCCTCCTTCCCGCGGATTTAATCTCATCGAGTTCAGATCATTTATTCTGGGATTGGAATCTAGAGTCATTTTGAGGGCCTTGAGACTTGCAGTCATCAGTGGCAGGTTCTCTCATCATCGACAGTCTTTGGGAATATATCAATGTCCCCTCATCGATGGATCCTCTCAAGTTTTCAACCTCAACACATTTATTCACACTCGTTAGTTTGCACTCTAGTACCTTGATTCCCATTTTCATTATTGGTGGGTGATCTCGCGTCTGTTAATGGTATACATCAATGACCGGTAATAAGACGATGGACTACTATGTTCGACCTCGACACCTCTATTCACATATTAGGACATGTACTCGTAGTGGTTTGTGTAGAAGAATTTCCAGATTGGTGGCATCTCTTATATGCTAGCTCCTTGATGGTGCCAGTGTTCATGAGATTTCAGCTCTCGTGACTTGATTCGAGTATATGTCAGACATTTCCATCCATTATGAAGATCTTGATCCATTGTATATCTTCAGCCATTATGGAGATCATGGTCCTTTATATATCTTCATCATGGAGATTCTGATCTATGTATATTGTACCTGGAGATGACCACTTATGTGATATCTTGTATCAAGTCTATTCATGGCCATTGTACTCTTATGTATCTAGGACTGCTATATGTATTTGCAGTTATGTGCAGAGTTGTATTATTATTGGGTGGATGGTCTTCCATTTGGAATTCTTCATCACTCCACTTCTGGGATGGACTTATAATGTATTTCGTCCATCGTATGACCCCTCTAACCTCACACATTAGGGGGCATCTGTTATAGCTGATTTTACCACTCCAGGTGATTCACACATTGTTTGGCCTTCCCCTATCCCTCTGTAGATTCTTTAGACCCCTTGGACCATTTTTTGTCCTTTGATGTTTCCTTGACCATCCCTAAAAACATGTGAAAAATGATACACACAAATTTTAAACCCCTAATCACGTGTATACGCGGGTTTGACCACTAAAACTGCGTACATCGGGATGTGTACAAAATCCAAATCCTTTTGGAGTTTTCCTTGACATGGATCCGACTCATTGGACTCCTGGCCTTCCCTATGCCTTGATATCACTTGGATTCAACCTTTCATTACCCCTTCGAAAATATATATAAGGAACTCTATGGTACATTGAAGGCATATGAGAGAATTGAGAGCAAAGAAACTATAGTCCATTGTTGTTGGAACTTATGCTTGAGTCTGCATCCCTTTTTCCCTTGGAGCACTTTTGTGTTCTTCCCAAGCTTGCCTTTTTCTTGTGAGCTTGCTATCGAGAGATGGAGGATTGAGGTGGTGGATGCCTAAGTGGGGGATTCAGTTTCTACGATTCATAGATGTGCCGACAAAGGTTGTATCTATTGTAATCTCTGATTTTATATTAATAGAAATATCTTTTCCTATCCAATAATGTGTGTTTGAATGAATATTTTATCCATGGATGTTTTCAAATGCTTATACATTGTTGATTATATATGCTAGAATAGATCTAATACCAATATATATAGTATGCTTGTATTGTTTACTTGTTGTTGAGGAAGTAATCTATCAATTCAAGCTGAAGTTGGAAAGCTCAACGGGGATCTACTTCAACCATCTGGAATAAGGTACAAGGTTTGATTCTTTAGCGTTAGACATTTAATTTCTATTGCATATTGGCAAGGATTGATTTCTGGAGTCAAGCTATCTGTTGTGGTACCCCAAGCCATAGGAATTTCTCTCCATAACAATCTTATCTGCAAGAATAACATGCACAACGATAATCACAAGAGACAAGAGACTGAAAGAGTTTTCCTTGGGGAAACCATAAAGGAGAAAACCTCACAACTTCCTCAGAGATATAATGAGCATGAATAGAAAAAGTAAAACCCAAAAACACAAAGATTATCTCCAACAGTTGTTGTCTCTCTCACTTATGCAAGCTCCTCCTCTCTCACTCATGCCCTATGGTTGAGTGATTGTGTGTGTTTCAAATAGAGAGTCTCACTCCCTATTTATACTTGTTTTCCACTTGAAAATTACTCTACAGGACCGACATCACTAGGAGAGTCTAATAACCCTAATAACCATCAACTTTGGAGACTGTTTCCATGACTTACAATGAAGGGTTAACCTCAATGACTTTACATGACTTTATAATATTAATGGCTCTCCCGATTGGAGGAATAAACATCTCCATTGGGGTACAATGAAATACAATAAGTGAATACATTCTAAAGTTACAAATACATCAATACTCCCTCTTAATTAGGAAGGTATTCTCTTGACATAATTCATCAGCACAAGTCTTCGTCACTGGATCATCATCACTGCTCCTGACATCTCAAGCAAAAGGTGCTATGTCTCAATCCTACTCATCATAGGAAGTTCTACAGAGCCAACCCTTTTTCATGCTGGTTGTAGGCCTAGCCTCCATGTGGGTCTTAATCTTCTTTAGCGCTTATATCCAACTATGGGAGGCCCTGCCTGCCACTATATCAGAAACTCTTAGCACTTATATCCACCGGCATGGTAGGACAAGCCTACTACCATCCAGGAAAGGCTCCCAGCACTTACATTCACGGGCATGGTAGGATACACCTACTACCATCTGGGAAAGGCTCTAGCACTTACATCCACCAGCATGGTAGGACACACCTACTACCATTTGGGAAAGGCTCTACACTTACATTCACCGGCATGGTAGTACACACCTACTACCATCCGATGAAAGGCTCTGCACTTACATCCACCATCATGGTAGGACACAGCTACTACCATTCGAGGAAAGGCTCTACACTTACATTTGTCCGCATCGTAGGAAACACCTACTACCATCCAAGGAAAGGCTCTGCACTTACATTCGTCATCATGGTAGGACGCACCTACTACCATTCAGGGAAAGGCACTGCACTTACATCAGACCATGGTAGGCTTAGACTACCACCATGTCAGAAGGGTTGAGCACTTACATATGACCATGCAATGCCTAGCTTGCCACCATGATGGAAGGGATCATAGACTATCACTTCCCCTTTGAAGTAACCTCAATCTAGAGAACACCAAGCTTCTCCATGAAGTACTCAAACTTCACTCTAGCTAATGGCTTGGCCAACACATCAGCTATCTGCTCATCCGTCACAACATACTAGAGCTTCACTGCTCCTCTATGCACCATATCCTTGATATAGTGGTATTTCATCTCGATATGATTCAACTTGCCATGGAACATCAAATTCTCTAACAACTTCACATAGCTCTGGTTATCGCAATATATACAAATAGTATCCATTTGGAGATCAAACAGTTCATATAGTAGCTTCCTCAACCACACTGCCTCACAACTAGACAAACAAACTTCGACATCCTCTGCTTTGGACATACTCAGTGCCATGTAGGGACTACTTCTTCCTAAACCAATAGATCACACATGATCTCATACTAAAGAAGCACCCCGAAGTGCTCTTTCATCAATGGAACTTCCTACCCAATCCGAATCCACATAACCTTCTAGGTTAATCCTCTGATTCGCCTCTGTTATCACTCCAGGAAACTACCTAGGGTTATAAGCTAGGTATGCCTGGTAACTTAAGAAATTATGTTTTTGTGTTTTTGTAAAGGTGGATCAATGGGACAACTCAATCCAAGTATGGCATTCAGATATTCAGAATGGTAAACAAATAAAACAGTGCTCTCAAGAGTTGATTAATCAGCAGATAACTTTAAATATGGATGAAGAAAAGAATGTAACTAAACCAGTACAGAGTAGGGTTCAAGAGACATCCAAGAAACTAATATCAGGCTATGAGATAAACAATGGAAAAGCAACCATTCAAAGCTAGACAACACATATAATAGTGAAAAGGAATATGGAAAGCTGACATTAAAACTGAAAGAAACCTGTGATCTGTATTAGCATAAAGAAGACCGAGTACAATAGCAGATTACTCTATCCAAAATCGAACCCACTGTTCTCCAAATGTCTTTGGCTTTATAGCCTTACAAGATAATCTACAGATCCTAAAAACATGGATCTGTTGAGTTAACTAAAACACTAACTGGACAGCAAATGCAAAAAGATAGGGATTGATCCCTAAAATCAAGGAAATGACAATGAGTTGGTCTTCTTTCTAGTGCTCGATGGTTGATGAAGTGAAGTTAGCCTCCCAAGGCTCAGTGGCTTTGATTAGGTACGTGTAGACTTGACCTAGCTGATGTGGCAGTCGATCCCAGAACTATTGCCTTAAAAAGATGCTAAAATATAGCAACCAACCCACTTTGACTTTGATTTTTCACAAACCTCCTGTAGATAATGGTAGCATAATTCATAACTTGCTTATTCTGCTCGGCCTCCTGCCATTCCAACTAGAAAATCCGCGATCTGGGAAAAAACTTAAGCGATCTATGAAAACAGGATTTCGGAAGCTAAGCCTTCTGCCAGTTTCACACGTTAGATGCCGAAATTCATCCTTTTCGGCAGCTAATGAGCTCTTGGAGGCTCGCCTAAGCTGCCGAAACCTGTAGAATTCCTAAAAAAACTGCCTTTGGAAAAAATCAATTTTCTCAGCCGTCCGATGTCCATTTTGCATGTTCAAATAGTCGATTTTGATCTATAGATCATAAGATATCTACTGGTGCTTTCAGATTTGAATTTAGGGCTTGGGAAGGCCATCTAAATTTCCCCGCAAAATCACATGATTTCAGTAGAAAATTTCTCCAATCCTTTGTTACAGGTCTGTGTTATTAATATTTCGCCGAGCTCCTCTCATTGGAAGCAGAAGGTTAGCTACTTTCTCGGTTGATTAAATATATCCTTCATTTCAAGTCTCAGTTATTATCAAAGGCATATTGCAACAGACACATGGCATAGCAACTGGAGTTTTAACCCGAGATTGTAGGAATGAGGCGTTTTAGTCGAACTGATTTCGTGGCTAAAATTTAGGAATCAAATCATGAACGTTTAACCATAGACTTGAGTTATTATATGTGACAGAGAACAGTATGAGATCATAGGAATAGACGTTTTATAAACTGAGACTTGTAATGATACTCACAGCTCCAAGACTGACAGATGTCTTCTTCCAGCTAAAAATCAGGGATACTAACAGACCATTCTTTAGGCACTCGGCTAGGATTCGAAATGGGAAGAAGTTTTTTCAACATACCAAGCATTCGAGTAAACTCCGGCTTATGAGAGAGACTCATCCAGTCATGACATAAGAAAATATTCTGTGGCAGACAATAGAGGAACCTCTTGCCGAAATCACGGAGTTTAAATTAAACGTTGACCCCTCCTGTGCATGAATCTCGTCCTGATGAGAACACCTCTGGATCGATGCTCTACTTTGATGAAAACCGCCTGAAGGGAACATGAACGTCAACTGCGTGATAAAATGAAAACACCCGGGACCTTGGCTTTGCTCGCAACGTTTGAGAAATAAGATGCCAATTCAAATGAGCCCAGCAAGAGACCATGCTCCATTATGATGTTATCCATCTTGTACGTGATCCTCAGAATGTCATCATGTGAATTGTATTCGGTTATGAGGTCGATCTCATGAAAGTGAGTGTCATTTGTACGATCTGAAGAGAACTGACCATCATACCTCATGTTGTTCATTTTCGGCAGCTAAAGTAATTTTGACAGACCGTCTTAGCTGCCGAAATAGGCCTGTTTCGGCAGCTAACTAAACTTCCACATACTTAGTTAAATCCGAAAGCTGAAAATTTTGATTTTGAAGGCCAAGACTCATAGAAATAAAAAAATTTACCCATTATATCATCCAAAATGACGGTGGTCAATTTGGGAGATAACATCTGGCTCCTACTCGGGGATGGAATCCTCCCAGTGAGGTTCCGAAGAATCCCAGAACCAAGTAGTTCCAGTAGCCTTTAGCATTGGGCATGGAGTCATCAAGTATTTAACACTGATCCCTCTGCAAACCTGTATCCCACCTGTAGCTTACATGCAGCCTGCTCTGCTTATTCAACAATCAACTGAAGATGATCTACATGCTCATAAAAGAGCTTATTTTCCTATCTACTCCTACACTAACTAATAGGAGCAACATGATGAAGTAACACTGGATTTCCAATGCAGCCATGTCAGATTGTGATTTACAGGCATCTTTGATTTAGACTCGAACAACAAATGAAGCCTTATAATGTAGAAAAAAGGTTCGAACAGATGATCAGACCAGTTTTCATCTATAAAGAATATTTTAACATTCACATGGTTCCTGGATTCCAGAAAATCAGCAATAGGATCATGAAAAACATGATAAAATACCTCTCCTTGCTGTTCTGACTGTAAACGAAAATGATGTGGATGACTGTCCTCCTTTATCTGAATGATGTGTGTAAACTGCTGAAGATATACTGGAGAAGTCTGCTCAAAATCTGCTGGAGACACATTTCCAATGGACTGCTGATTTGGACTGCTCGAGATCTCGCCACCATCACTCTCTTCAAAAGTGCTGCAATCTGCCTTTGTCTGCAAGTCTGGAAGACATGGGATGCTCATAACATATGCTGCTGCAACATCAATACATTCGGGATCATGGTTCACCTATTCTATCTGAAGATTGGAAAGCCCCTGCAAATCTGGAAATTGTAAGCTATCCTCTTCAAACTCTGCAGATCTGAAACTGTCACTTGCTGATATGTCATTCTGCTCAACATCTTCAAACTCTTCAGAGGGAATAATATCATCTTCATGACAACATACATCAGTAGGTGCATTTGATATGATGTCAAAAGAATCACTAAGGTTATCATGGGGTGAATCAATGATCTCCTGATCATGATGAAGAGTATTTTCTTCAGCAGCATACTCTCCCTGAAGTTCTACTTTCGAAAGATTAAACTCATGATAACACTCAGGAAAAAGAAGATCAGCTGAATAAATATTCTCATAATATGAATTGAAATCCACATGGAAATCCTTCAGAGAATGGATACTAACAGCAGGAAGAGATTGACACCATTCACGAGCATTTCCTTCTAAAGAAAATTTGAATAGCTTGATCAAGACATCTTCGTGAACAAAGCCATGTTCAAGCATGCATTGATGAAAATTGAATAAGTGCTCACCGGGATGATCATACTTACTTCCTCTGAATCTGGGAAGATAATCATCCCATTCATTTATAGTTGGAACTGGATGCGGAAAACTAGATATATCTGAAAAATCACAAAAAGCATACCTCTTAGCTAAGATCTATTCCATTTCATACCAGTGGAATCACCAATAGAATTCTGAACAATGGAGTCGCCACTGAGTTCGTCCTTCATGGAGTCGCCAGATAGATGATTATAACCAATAAGTGTCCATCCCTTGTCTATCATCAAAGAGTAGATCTATGTCGTCTCCCAGGACGATCAGCTTCTCAACTCGTTCCTCGGCAACGGCGCCAATTTGTTATCACTCCAGGAAACTACCTAGGGTTATAAGCTAGGTATGCCTGGTAACTTAAGAAATTATGTTTTTGTGTTTTTGTAAAGGTGGATCAATGGGACAACTCAATCCGAGTATGGCATTCAGATATTCAGAATCGTAAACAAATAAAACAGTGCTCTCAAGAGTTGGTTAATCAGCAGATAACTTTAAAGATGGATGAAGAAAAGAATGTAACTAAACCAGTACAGAGTAGGGTTCAAGAGACATCCAAGAAACTAATATCAGGCTATGAGCTAAACAATGGAAAAGAAACCATTCAAATCTAGACAACACAGATAATAGTGAAAAGGAATATGGAAAGCTGACATCAAAACTGAAAGAAACCTGTGATCTGTATTAGCATAAAGAAGACTGAGTACAATAGCAGATTACTCTATCCAAAATCGAACCCACTGTTCTCCAAATGTCTTTGGCTTTATGGCCTTACAAGATAATCTACAGATCCTAAAAACATGGATCTGTTGAGTTAACTAAAACACTAATTGGACAGCAAATGCAAAAAGATAGGGATTGATCCCTAAAATCAAGGAAATGACAATGAGTTGGTCTTCTTTCTAGTGCTCGATGGTTGATGAAGTGAAGTTAGCCTCCCAAGGCTCGGTGGCTTTGATTAGGTACGTGCAGACTCGACCTAGATGATGTGGCAATCGATCCCAGAACTGTTGCCTTAAAAAGATGCTAAAATATAGCAACCAACCCACTTTGACTTTGATTTTTCACAAACCTCCTGTAGATAATGGTAGCATAATTCATAACTTGCTTATTCTGCTCGGCCTCCCGCCATTCCAACTAGAAAATCCACGATCTCGGCAAAAACTTAAGCGATCTATGAAAACAGGCTTTCGGCAACTAAGCCTTCTTCCAGTTTCACGCGTTAGATGCCGAAAGTCAGCCTTTTCGGCATCTAATGAGCTCTTGGAGGCTCGCCTAAGCTGCCGAAACCTGTAGAATTCCTAAAAAAACTGCCTTTGGAAAAAATCAATTTTCTTAGCCGTCTGATGTCCATTTTGCATGTTCAAATAGTTGATTTTGATCTACAGATCATAAGCTATCTACTGGTGCTTTCATATTTGAATTTAGGGCTTGGGAAGTCCATATAAATGTCCCCACAAAATCAGGTGATTTCAACAGAAAATTTCTCCAATCCTTTGTTACAGGTCTGTGTTATTAATATTTCGCCGAGCTCCTCTCATTGGAAGCAGAAGGTTAGCTACTTTCTCAGTTGATTAAAGATATCCTTCATTTCAAGTCTTATTTATTAGCAAAGGCATATTGCAACAGACACATGGCATAGCAACTGGAGTTTTAACCCGAGATTGTAGGAATGAGGCGTTTTAGTCGAACTGATTTCGTGGCTGAAATTTAGGAATCAAATCATGAACGTTTAACCATAGACTTGAGTTATTATATGTGACAGAGAATATTATGAGATCATAGGAATAGATGTTTTATAAACTGAGACTTGTAATGATACTCACAGCTCCAAGACTGACAGATGTCTTCTTCCAGCTAAAAATCAGGGATACTAACAGACCATTCTTTAGGCACTCGGCTAGGATTCGAAATGGGAAGAAGTTTTT
>LPNX010432477.1:551054-640080 GCA_001517045.1 Pseudotsuga menziesii | reverse complement strand
CCTGATGAGAACACCTCTGGATCGATGCTCTACTTTGATGAAAACTGCCTGAATGGAACAGGAACTTCAACTGCGTGATAACATGAAAACACCCGGGACCTTGTCTTTGCTCGCAACGTTTGAGAAATAAGATGCCAATTCAAATGAGCCCAGCAAGAGACCATGCTCCATTATGATGTTATCCATCTTGTACGTGATCCTCAGAATGTAATCATGTGAATTGTATTCGGTTATGAGGTCGATCTCGTGAAAGTGAGTGTCATTTGTACGATCTGAAGAGAACTGACCATCATACCTCATGTTGTTCATTTTTGGCAGCTAAAGTAATTTTGACAGACCGTCTTAGCTGCCGAAATAGGCCTGTTTCGGAAGCTAACTAAACTTCCACAGACTTAGTTAAATCCGAAAGCTGAAAATTTTGATTTTGAAGGCCAAGACTCATAGAAATAAAAAATTTTACCCATTATATCATCCAAAATGATGGTGGTCAATTTGGGAGATAACAGCCTCATACTTGATCCCATAGTCAACTATAGCCTTCAGGTACCTTAGAATATGCTTTGCAACAATCAGGTGAACATGTCTTGGATCCATCAGGATCTGGCTCAATTTGTTCACAGCAAAGCAACTATCTGTTCTTGTGTTTGTTAGGTACATCAATGATCCAATCATCTAATTATACATCGTAGCATCAACCGACTCTGATGAAGCATCACTCAATAGCTTCTGGTTCGATGCCATAGGTGAGGTTATAGCCTTGCACACCATCATCCTGAACCTCTTCAGGATCTCTACTTCACACTTCCCTTCTTGCAGGGATATTCCATACGCACTCTGTCCCACCTCCATTCCTAGAAAGTAGTACATCATACCCAAGTCCTTTATCTCGAACTTGGCAGCAAGTCTCCTTCTCTCATGTTTAATGAGATCCTCTTTTCCTGTCAGGAACAACTCATCGACATATGATAGGAGCATCACTTGTCTTCCACATTCAACCTTGAATCAAAGTTTGGAATCTTCTTTACTCCCAGTAAATCCTAGAACCATCAGTAATCTCACCATCCTATCGTACCATGTCGAACCTCGGGATATTCTATAGTCAATACCTCTGAAACGGAGCATCATTCTCCCTTTTCCTTTCATACTCTATGTATCGAAACATTATGTACTGGAGTGACAAGTAGCTTCCTCTACTACTAATATTCTATGTATCCAACTAGGGTCACTGGATACCAAGATCCTCTATCTTGAACCTTTTCAAAATTTCTTCTCGCACCCATCTATGAGCTTGTCATCCTCTATAGTCTTTCATCTTAAAACTTGTAGCAAAGGTTAAGATTTTCATCACTCTAGGTAATGTTCACACTCCTCATGTAGGTGTTATCCCGTGGGTGCCTTCTGAGCTTGTACAAGGCCTTCTTTAATTTGCACACATAAGTCTTCTTGTCATGTGTCTCAACTCCCAGTGGCTGCAAATGTCTCTTCGAAGTCTATGCCTTCTTTTTGTTAGAATCCTCGTGATATGAATCTTGCCTTATATCCCATGATGTTTCCATCTACTGCATATTGGATCTTGTATATACATATGGAAGACACTAGGGAATTTCCTTCAGGTCTCGATACCGCATCCTAGACATTATTCTTCTTGAAAGGGCGCTTTCCTTCCCTTTCTTCTTGGCTACTTCTTCATAGCTAGAAGGCTTATTGGAGTGAATCTTGAACTGCCGTCACTTGTTCTTCGGAACAAGTCTCATCCTTATTTTCTTGTTGGCAATTGTACACATTCTTTCCTACAAGTCAAATGCACCATTTGTATGGTTAGAAACATTTCATAAGGCATATTCACAATTGAAATTCTTATGCATAGAGATATAATCATGCTACTATTTTAGCCAATACAACATTCATCTATATCTTACAGAAACTTTCTAGATTCCTTCCATCTCTACCATGACATCATTGAGATTGTGCACTAATCCAATATGTCAGCAAAGAGGTTTCATTCTAGATAAATAGCAATGGAGAGTTGTATAGAACCATGGGATACTTACCCATCCCATGCATATTAGTAGTATACTATCATTAAAGAAAACATTATATCATGCATAGCACATTTCACAATTAAACAATGTCATATGAACAACTAGATATATAAGAAAGACAATTCAAATACTTATCTTTATTTTTTCGTGGGTAGACTCCTTCATGAGCCTTCAACTTCATAATCTTCTTCATACATAACATCATCATCTCTTATCCAAATGCTAATATGGATAAGAGGTTCTTTAAGAATTGAGTCCTTCATATTCCTCATTGCTTGAGGGATCTTCTTTGAATTGTGAGCGCTTGATATTGAGTTGCTCCCATATTCTCTTCTCTTATTATGAGTTGAGCTTCTTCTTGTGTGCACTCTTCCTAGAGTATGTTGAAGGTAATCACTTCCTTCTGGCACACATTCATTGAATGAATGAATCACATGATCCTGGAAGGCCATTCAAGGTGGTTATAACAATATCTTATTCTTCTTCGATTGCTTCGTCATATCATCGAACACTTCCTTTTGGTGTATTCAAGGATGACACATGAGGGATAAGATGATATTTAATAGAATCTGCAATGATTATTTTGGCTCTTGCCTTATCGTCATCTCCCTCTAGCTCTTCAAACTTCCTTACTAAAATACTGATCCAAGTCAATTTCTTCAAGGATCATGGAGGTTCGATTTGAGGTGTTTGTCCTAGTTTCAGAGCTAGCTGATCTAGGTTTTGTGAGAGAAAAACTAAATTTAAAAACTTGGAATATTTCAGATCTTATTGGATATAAATATGTGCCTCCTCAAGGAGAGCCGAGCAGCATACTCATTTTACCAAAACTGTGATCAGAACTACAAAATATCTCATGCCCTATTTTTCTTCAATTTCTTTTGCAGAATTTCCTGATATTGTTTCTGAAGTATTTCCTAAATTACTGATCCTCTATGTTTGAAACATCGCACTGAGGTAGCATCTTCTGTCCTCTTTCCAACACCGTAGCTTTTAGCAGAATTGGTTTCACCAATTGGGAATTATAATCATTTTCCCAAGGTGACTTATTTCAAGACTGTTCAACATAGAGAACTTGTATAGACAGCCACGTGTCACTGTTTCACCTTCAGGGTCTAAAATGTTTACGATAGAAATTAAATTTTGTGCCCTGTTTGGAGCATATTAAGAAATTTCATTTGTACCTTTGTAGCGCGAGATATAGTAATTATCCCTAGGTGTCCTATTTAGGGATGAATCCATGGAGAGGCTGGAACCCTGATTACATCAGGAATTTATATTGGAGCTGTAAAAGTTTTGGTTCCTGAGCCTTCATCAATCTCGATATATAGCAAATTTTCTAGGATTACTAAATTCAGTATTCTAGGGTTTTCAAGCATGAAACCCTAATTTCCATTAGCTGTATTTTAGTTGTACAGTGAAACTTCTTTGATTCATCTTTAATGAGAATTTCAAATGGAAATACAAAATATTTAGATCTTACCAATTTGAGATTCCCGAACTGGATCTGGAGCTAATCTTTTGTAGTGTTGATTTTCTGGTCCGTGGTCAAATTAAGTTTTGACTTTCCAGAAGTGTTACCCAACCAAAAATTTTGATCTTGGTATCTAAATTTTGATTTTGAGGAGGAGAGAAATCCTATAATGGGCTCACTCAAAAAATCCTCTTCTGTGAAAATCCCTAATTTCTCGCTGCAGTAATAGGTCAAAAACTAAAAATCCTCGGAATCAAATTTTTCCTTGATAGAAAGATGTGCCCTTAAATGGAGAGTTATCCTAGACTCCTTTTGCTGATGATATGTGGAGAGAGACCCAAAAAGTAATAATCCCTATATTCTGTAGCTGAACATTGTCTTGTTCTCAGGTTAGCTCTGATACAATATTAGATTTTTATCATTTAATCAATATGATATAGGATCTTATCTGAGAGAATACCATGCATAACAATAATCACAAGAGACAAGAGACAAAAATAATTTTCCTTGGCGAAACCATAAAGGATAGAACCTCACAACTTCCTTAGAGATAGAATGAGCACCAATGGCAAAAGTAAAACCCAAAAACATAAAGATGATCTCCGAGAGATGTTGTCTCTCTTACTTGTGCAAGCTCCTCCTCTCTCACTCATGCACTATGATTGAGTGAGTGTGTGTGTTTCAAATAGAGATTCTCACTCTCTTTTATACTTGTTTTACACTTGACAATTACTCTACAAGGCCGACCTCACTAGGAGAGTCTAATAACTCTAATACCCCTCAACTTTGGGGACTATTGCCCCGACTTACAATGGAGGGTTAACCTCAATGACTTTACATGACTTTATTATATTAATGACTCTCCTGATTGGAGGAATAAACATCTCCATCAGGGTATAATGAAATACAATAAGTGAATACATTCTGAAGTTACAAATACATCAACAATTATGTCCATCCTAATACTCTGGAATAGTAACTACATCTGATAATACAAATGAATGACAGTAGTAATAGAAATTATAAATACCTTAGTAACAAAAACAGAACGAACATACATTCAGCCTGTACATTTGGAGTTGGTGGAGAAAATGGGAAAGATAGAGGAAAACGTGTGCACATAAGTAGAGAGTGGTGAAAATCATAGGACAAGTTTGAGCGATTTTGTATAAGAACAAGTTTTTGTAATGGAACAAGGGTTGGAACTCATAATAAATAAGCATTGTATTCTGAGATCTATCTTTTAATAAAATTTCAGAGCCAAAGCTGGCCTTTTTCCAGAGATTCTTGTGTCACCTTTGTTATGGTCTGTACTTTCCTTTTCTCATGTGTATATGTTTCTTGTTTACTACTTCCATTATGTTTTCTCTTTCATGTTTGAAATGAGTTTTTAATAGCGCATAATTATAATCATATGTTGTCTATTTATTTCAAACATTCGCAAAACTTGTTCATATAAAGTTAATGTGGATTCATCCTTGTTAGATGCCCTCATTAATGATTGTTTCTAATTTTCTTCTATATCACCAGACAAAAGAATTTTGACTATAATGATATTTCTACCTTGACTCTATTTAAATTTCCATGCAATAACACTGTGATGTTATAATCATTTTTTTCTCCATGCCTAGTGTGTACTTTCCTTGCTTCAACCAACAACGATCTTAAATTTATTTCTTGTTCATATATCTGGCCTTGTGAAAACAGTTATTGGGATATCTCTCTCTGGAAAGAAAGAAGCCAACTTTTTTTCCTAAATCGTTGTTCTGGGGTTAGCTTTGGATTTACCCTTTTACAATCAGGGGTACATTTTGAGTGTTAACAAGGAGATCAATTTTGGTTGAAGATAGATCAATCTGATTAATTGATCTACATGGAGGATGAAGCTATAGAGGCTATAAACAGATCCAAATAAGGAGATCAAGTCCAGATAGATCGATTTGATTGATAACATATCAATGGATGAGACCAACACCGCAAGAGATTAACGCCTCACAGGGTTTGAGGAAGATGAATTGTGGAAGAAAATTTCAGAAACGTTGGATGGAATATCCGCAATCCGCAATACGCAAATTGATTTGACTTGGATTTGCTAAAAGGGAATTGTGAAAGCATTTTCAAGAAAAATCAAAATGCATACCCTCATTCCACAATCTACAATTGTAGAAAGGTAAAATGCGGAAAGGTATTTGAGCAAAAGTAATTATGGAAGGCTAATTGAGGAAAAGTGATTGTGGAAAGGTAAATGCGGAAAGATAATTGCGAAAGCAATTTTCGAGAAAAGTCGAAATGCATGCCCACAATCCGCAATCCGTAATTGTCGAAGGAATAAATTTCCTATTGCAGAAAGGTCGTCGTGGAAAGATAATTGTGGAAGGTATTTTCAAGAAAAGTCAAGTACACATCCGCGTTTCGTAACTTGCAAATGCAGAAGAAGTTAGTTCCCGTAAATTGCGCAAAGTTCAGTTCAAAAATATGAATGCGAAAAGGTTGGTTGTAGATATTTTGTTGTGGAAAGAACGTTGCATAAAATACAACTACAGAAGGACGTGACTGATAAATTTAAACATAGTTAAAAATAATAAACAAAAAATTAAGAAAAAGTGGTTGATGAAGAGGCATGTGTTATGAAGGCATGCGTTAGATGAACACTCATGACTCCAGATGTATTATTAACTATGTTGATGATAAAACTATAAACTCCTAGCATATAAAAGTCTATATTTTAGGAACGTTGCTAAACTTGAACATTTCAGGTTGATAAACTTGACTTTGTAACACGTATGTGATGTTGTTACTGGTTCAAGGATGCATACTTTTAAAGGTGATAAATCACATGTCTATTGTGTATGTCGCTACTACAAATAAACTATTCAGGTATACTAATTCCCCATGGTACATTTTTGGTCTTCTCTTCTCATGTATCATTTTATTTTCTACAAAAATTTTCATGAAAACATAAAGGCTTGGTTACATGATTTGATAGGTCCAAGGATTGGTTACGATGTTCATAGTAATTAGTGAACTACAATTACCTTTACTCTTAATGGAAGGTAATGTTTCTTCTTTTCTTTTACATTAATTTTGTCAAGTGATCTCAATTTCAATTATGTTGGTTACCACCATGAATTTTCTCTTCTGAATTATTTCCAAAGTACTCTCAACTGCATGTAATGTTTTTATTTATTTTTTACATTACTTGTGTCAAGTGAATAGAAAAGGTGATATCAATTTCCAAATTGCATATTTTATCATGCTCATAAGTTCAACATATTTATGCATAGATAAGTCCAACATGCCTTCAAAGTATTAGTCCATGTTTCATTTATGGTAGAGTTGAAGTTGTTAATCAACATTTATCATATACATTGTCCCATGACAAAGAAAACATGCAAATTTTGCTTGAATTTTTTCCCATGCACAACAAAATAATTGGTTTTCCTATCTGTCATCGAATTTGCATACAAAAATGAACATTGAAATCAATAAGCATTTGTATATTTCATTTTCATCTTGCATTTCATATCTATTTTGTAATTTTTTTTGTCTGATTATTATCTATTTTTTTGGAAGCTTCTACATGTTAACGAGAACAATTTTCGTCAATAGAAGATTCAAAAAGAAACATGGGATTTATTCAAAGGGAAATGATTGTTTCCCTTTCACAAGACAATGATATAGCTCTTACTGCTGAATTCAAAATATTCCAATCATCAATTGCTATACCTATCTTGTGAAATCTACATTAGCTATATGCTAACATTTTCAGTAATCTTTATTGTTATTAGTAAATGCATTTTTATCTTTTCCAATATAATCTTCTTTGCATGAAATATATTTTTGTTAATATTAAAATTAAACAAATTCTTATTATCTTAACCTTATCTTGGACTCATTAGAGGAAATTTCAACTCAAAATGGGCCTTTTAACTTTAACTCAAATTCCATGTCATCATGTGTTAGCCAATGAAATTGCTTTAAATTTGAAATACCGTATAGGTCTTAAACACTTTTTTAATATAAATTTGGGGGTAGTATCATAAAAAAAACAATTTTTTTTGTTTGTATTTTCGACGTATCTCCCCGTGTTTTTACTCAAATTTCGATGAGGATAACTCATTGGATGTGGAATTAAATTCTGCATCCAACAAGTGCTCACTCGGCATACTCTTGATGGACCCCACTACCTCAGAAATAAGAAATACCTGAAAAAACTTGATGATGATGTCATCATCACATTTTTTTAGGCATTTCTTGTTTTTGGGGTAGCAAGGTCCGTCAAAAGTATACCGAGTGGGTACTTGTTGGATGCGGAATTAAAATTCTGCATCCAACAAGCTCTCCCAATCAAAATTTGAGTAAAAGCACTGGGAGATATGTCAAAAATACAAACAAAAATGTAGTTTTTTTCTTTTGTTCCTAAAAAATTAATAAATTTTGTTTTATTATTTTAACTATTATTTTATTAATTTTTTTAAGGAGGCCCATTTTGAGTTGAAATTTACTCTAATGTTTAATATTTTTACCCTCTTGGCATTCCTTTGCACCTCTCGGTAAAGGGCATAACACAATGGTAGATACCTTTGCAAAAGTGCAATATTAAGATAAAACTAATGTTAATATAATAAAACATATATTTCGAGTAATAAAACATATATAGGTAATACAACATGGACATATTGAAACAATATAAAATAACACATAAAGTATATGAAAGCAAATTTGAATTTGATGTTAACAAAGGTGTTACAGAGAGAAATTGTTCCTTGTTTTGGAACATCCCTAAAAACATGCAATAATTGCCATACGTGATTTTTAATCCCTTTCTCCCGTATATACATGGGTTTGACCCTTAAAATTGCGTATATCGAGATGTGTGCAAAATACCAAATGATTTTGGAAACATCAAAGGTACAAAAATGGTCCATGGGGTCTAAGGAGTCTGCAGAGGGACAGGGAAGGCCATAAAAGTGTGATCCACCATGTGTGGTAAAATCAGCTATAACAAAAGGAATATGTGATTAAGTGGTTAATTTCTTTGTTGAATTGAACCAATAAATGGGGAAACATATAAGTAAATGATACATCTCAAGAAGCCTGCATATTCTCCTTACTTTGCAATTGTAACAATACATTAAATAATGGGAACACCATAAGTGTGACCAATAGAAGAAGTGTTATGATCAAAAATATATCTTTAGAGGAAAAATAGTACATCTATAGAGAAAACAATGAAAAACTTCAAGCAGAATTTGGTTTTAAAGACTTTGAAGAAAGTAAGCTTTCCTCTTTTTTCCTACGTTGGACATATGTGGTGTCTTGCATTCGAGATTACTAGAAAAAGAGAAAGCTGGAGAAATGCAAGACCCGAGAGAGATTTAACTCTTGATATTGCAGTGAATGTAATCCCTTGTCTATCAATGTTTCCAATATCTATTGTTTCATTTTGTAGGGTCATACCTTGTGCTTTATGAATTGTTAAACCCCATGCCATACAAAGTGGTAGTTTCCTATGCATTCCTCTTGTTATGGGAGAGATGGGAAGATAAGTAGGATTAGAAGCATCCCATAAGGGTCCTTTGTAGTGGAGGAATTCAACAAAAATAAAGGATGGTAAGCTAGGAGGTTGTTCGTTGGAGTTGTAGACACTGTCAATGACTTTTCAAAGTGAACTATTAACAAGGTCTTTTACAACCCATAAATTAGTAGTTAACATGACTTGTTGACCAATAGAAAGAAGGACCATTAGTGGTAATTATTCATCATCTATGGATTGGGGGACATGTTTGATCCTTTGTTCTGTAAAGCAATGTGCAATTGGAATATTAAGATGTTTGAGCATGTGTTTGTTGTGCAGTGCAATAGAGCTATTAGTGGCATACAAGTAGGTAGATTGTTCAAATGAATAGTTTTCTGCATGTGAAAGGGATGAGGTTGTTCTTGTCATTAGGAGTGCCCAATATTCAAGAGTTGGTGTTGCATTTCAAAGGTTTAGTAAGAGTTTGCAAAAGAAAATTTGAGAAGGGCTATCTCTTTGTTGTCGGAAAATGGTTTTGAGCATGACAAAAATATCAAATGTACGCCAGAGAGCAGTTGCAAGGGATGAGCCTACATACACAGGGATGTCCTTTACTTGAGGAAACTGCTCGAAGTCACCAAGAAGGATCATGGAACATACACCAAAGGATATTGTACAATGTGAGGGTAAATATTGATGTAAGCATGCATCAATTTGAGTTAACATTTTTGGGCCAATAAATCCCATTTCATCGACATGAATATAGCAAATATAGAGGATTTATTATTGAAGCTTTGAAAGGGATTGGCCTTCAATAGGGCGCATTTAAACAATGGGTATTCGAAGAGCATAATGTATTGTAAGTGCATGTATTTTAAAGGAAACAACACTAGTTGGACCTAGGAGAAGCAGTGGGGAGGCAGTTTGTCCAGATGCAGTTTGGAGTGCAGATTTCAAGCAAGATATGAGGTAATATTTTCCAGTTCCTGCATTATCTTGAATGACCATTTTGAGTGGTTGAGCAGGTGTAGTTTTTCTAAAATGCAAAATGACAAGATCAAAGGCTATGCGTTGTGTGGGACACAAGGAATAATGTGAATTGGACAACGAGGTGGTGTATTTATGTAGTTGGTTAGACAAGCGATTGAAGTCAATGAATGATATCGTTGTTTCATGAAAATGGGTGGGTATATTGTTATGTGTCCAATTGTGATTTTTATCAAAATCACGATGTCCAAGCATTTAAAGGTCATCAATTTGTATTGCCTGGTCATATTTAAGAGAGAAGTTCCCATTCATACATGGTATGGGGCAAGGGAAAGGGAATTGTATCGGATGTCGAATCATAAGATGTAGGTGTAGAGGGTTCTTCTTGTATGCGTTCAACATGCCACACAACATATGTCCCTTTAATGAAATGCCAATGAGAAATAATTTCAGAACTCTTTGTTCCAATATCCTCAAGGAGGGCACAAAAAGGTTTGTATAAAAGAAGTTCACTCCAACAAAATGGTTCAAAAGTTAAAGAATCAAAGGGAGGAATGGAAGTGAATTGTGGAAAGAATCTAACAATTTTGTGATGAAAGTGTGGTTTCCATGGATTTTTGTCCCTTTAGGTGAGAAAGACCGAGAATGAGCAGCTTCGACTAGGGTTAGATGTTCAAGAGAAAGGGTTCTTTCCATGTATGCAAATATGAAGGGGGGGTTGTATGGGTGATAGTAGTGTCATTACAAACACGGAGGAAGATACTTTGGATAAAATTTAGGGAAAAAAAGAGACGGCTGAAAAGAATGAGAGAGAGTTTTTGGAGCATGTGACATGTCTCTTGTGCACTGATATCTCGTTCTTCAACTATTTGTGCAAGGAATCGCTTGATTGGCTAAAGATCGGGTCTGTCACTTGGTGTTGCGTGTGCAAGTTGAGAGAGAATAGCATGGTAGATTTCTGATTTTGGATCTACTTTTGATGCATATTTTGAAATATATTTGAGGACAACATGTCTAGAAAGAACAGGTTAGCAATCAACATTATCCCTCCATATTGAAAGCATGGTTGGGTTGTGAATATTTAGAAGGGAATAATTTCTTGCAGGATTGTAGGTTTTCAATCCATTTTCATCAATTAATAAGGAAGAAGTCACTTGTAGTTCATAGGGAAAACCATAGCGACATTGAATAGTTGTTCCTTTTTTACGAAGGCAAGTTGATTATGAACATCTGGTGTGCCTTTCGACACAATTTACAAGTTCTTCACAACTGAGTATTTTGATGCAAATATGGATGGGGATGCAAGATTGCATAGATCATTTGTATTGGAATAATGTGACCCAAAATTGGACAAGTGGTCATTATGAGGATTCCAAGTTGTGACATAATTGTAAAAAAAGTGTTTTGCGGCTTCAACTACAAGAACATCTTCCTAGTCTAAGGTGCATCTGCCAACCAAATAAAACCATGAATGTGTGTGGATCCCCTATGTTTCTATTCATACCTACATGGGAGGAAAAGGAATATATTAGAAATAAATCTTATGAAGTGACAAACATGAAGAGAAGGATAAGAAGGAAGAGATAGTAATACACCTGCACCAAGAATCAATTATATGAAGACCTTTTTGAAGCACCTATTCAAGGAATATTTTGAATCTATTGTGCATGTATTGTGATGCAATATGTGGATATGCTATGATGTTGTGAATATTCCATTTATGGTGTTGATATAAACCAATAGGGTGATCACCAGGAATTAGAGCATTAAAGCATGCAATTCCAGCCATTTTATGTTAGTTGCACTAAGGGTGAAGAAGAACGTTGGTGTACCTTATTGATTGATCATATTTGTGAGTTCAGCTCTAGTTTTTTCTAATACATGCATGTTCTATGCAATTAAGACCCAAATCATGTGACCCTTTCAATAATTTGTCCTTAGGAACGTCTCGTAATTGGTTAACAAGCTCAAGTATTATGGGAGGGAGTGTATCTTCAAAGTTAATTTTGAAAAAAATACAAACATTAGAATGACTCCAATGACACATGATTAGATTGTATATGTAGTACTGGAAATGAGGATGTTGCCCAAATTTGTTATCATGATAGTGAATGAGGTGAAGTGCATATTCGTGTATCTCAACTTGATGAATGCATGGTTGTTTAAGCATTGTTTCACCTATGGGGAACAAGGTTGGAAAGGCCATGGAAAGAAGACGTTATGCGTTGTACTCATTGATAGGGGTTATTCCTATAGGGGGGGGAATTAATTTAAGCCGGTAGTGGGATATCTAGTATGCATAAGAAGCGTCTAATTTCCTCAACCTCAGTTCTAGAATTTCTTTGTGTTGAAATAAACAAGGAGGATTTTAATTCATAGGGTTAAAATGAATTTGGTAGTTGCAATGTACAAGATGAGGTTTTCTGATGACATAATGTATCATTACTATTAACATGGTGAATCAAAGGTGAAATGTCTATTGAAACAAGATGAAAATACACTAATGCAATTCGGTTGAATCGCACATCCTTGTAGTAAGGATCGTTGGCCATTTTGTATTCAAGAGTGGAAAGAACACGTGTTTGAATAACAAAGAGTTCATATGGATTGTTTGTAGGGTTTCATTTGCGAAGAAAAAGAATTTCAAGGTATGATATTAAATGGGGTAGGGATGTGGCAATATTGGAAATGTCTTGACAGAAGCAAATCGTATGGACAAAATATTTATATTGACCACCACAGGCATGTGTGACTTGTGACGACTAATGAGCATTTATTCAACTTGCGTAAGTACTGCAAGGATAGGTGGTTAGATGCTTGGGTCCATATTGTTTCCCAATGAAAACCGATGGCCTTTTCTTTCTAGAATACAACAAGAACATCCGTATGCACCATGGAAATTTTTCGTTACAATGCCAGGGTAACATTCTTTGCAAATGAAGAAGACATTTATGTCAGCTCCATTTTTTTACGAAATCATTGATGTGCATCATCAAGGGGGGTGTTGGATGGATTTAACATGGGGGATGGAAGGAATGGTGCCATTGGAAGGCTGGCCAAGAGAAAACGAAAAAGACATATCCACATGTTGATGAGCATCTCTATAAAGAAGATGTTGCTTCTTGTTTTTTTTATTTTTCTTCTGTGCATATACAAGTCTTCTTCGTGCATTAGCTTGTTCATTGTCATGATTCAGCATGATTCCTACAAGAAAAGTGTAAACTTGTTAAAGACTTAGAATATTTGATTGGATGCAGGGAAACATTTTGTATATGTATTAAGTGGAAAGTATATGGATATAAAACAGAAGATATAAAGCAATTGTTAAGTGATTGCATGTTGGGAACCAACCATGTATGTAAAAATAACATTTATGGACTAAATATATTTTCAAGTTTTAGCTTGATAACGGTAAGAAAGAAACAATATAGAAGACCAAATTTTAGTATGACAAGGCATATATGAAAAACAAAAGAAATAAATGTAATAATTGTTTTGTACAGAAGAATGACAAGTTATGGTAGTAAAGAAGAGAACAAAGTTGTTTATTTTATAAATAAACATAGTAGCAAATTAGTATTGTATTCAAAAGTGACCATATAGGTTGCATCAACAATTTAGGCTCAAAATGTAAGTGCTAGCTTGTACAGTGGAGCTATGAGACTACAAGATAGAAATCCTAAAAGAGAAAACTATAAATGGAGTAAAAAAAACCTTCTATGTTGAGGCATGAAGTAAGGACAAATTTGATAATTGAGGCAATTCATTACAGACAATAGCGATTGCTTGAGTATCAAGTCAAAACAACTTATGTATTTTGATGTCTAGGAGAAGTTTCAGATTAAATGTTTTTAACCATAAAAATTACAACTTTTATGCATGCAATTCCATCGAAGGTCTTTTTTCTAACTGAAAGAGTAAGAAGAAAATGCTGCAGATCTTCTAGGCTATTTCAACAATTGATGTTGCTTCAGTTGAGAGGAGGAATATGTATTTCGTAGAAATGCCCATGATTTGGTTCGTAGCATCATCAAAATATACGACACCATGAGGGTGTCCAGTGATATCTTCCAGGTCAACCTTTAACATGTATTGGTAGTAGCATTCAAGAAACTCCCCATCACATTTACCACAATACCAAATGTTTCCAACTTTGTGAGAAATGTTTTTCATGCATTGTATACCATCAACAAAAAGAGGGCATGCAAGTAAATTAAAGTCATCCATGATAACAATTGTGATGGTTGCAACAACATAGTACCAAATATCCTTTTCACACGATTCAATATTTTGTATCCCATTGATGGTAATGCTTTTACGAGGAGCATAATGACAGGCATTGAATTTTTGGATCAAAGATGTTGACGCTGAAAAAAATCCATTTTCATCAAACCATGTTTTGAGAAGGACAATTTCTTCAATCTTCAGGTTTATAAAAAGAGTAGTGTTCAAGATAGTCCCAACAATTTTTCCATCAAAATCTATAACACGACCGCCTTTGATAGCTGAAACTAGAGGAGTAGCTAAACCACAAAGGTTAGCAAGCTCGGTTCCTTCAATTTGGAAATGCTTTCCCCAAAGTGTTATGCCAATGCTATAGCCTAACATGCCATAGAGTCCAACGATGCATTGCAGAATCTCTACACCATCCCATTTACATTTGGTTGATGAAGGAGAAACTAAAATTACAAGTATAAGAAGGTCAACCACTGTATTTACAGGTATATTTTGGATGTCCTGAATAGTTTCAAAGTTAAAGCATATAAAGGTAATAAGGGGTATTTATCTAAGCATGGTTGGATGGTTGAGGAGGAACCTAGGAAAATATCATGATGGATTTTCAAATGGTTGAAAATTAGATTGGATACTTTTATTGTGCCATTTGATACTATGTACACTACTCCTATTTGTATTTGGTCCTACAAAGAGAGTGCCAATTCATTAAATGCAGAGATATGTATTTCATTGTGTGAAGCATTAGAAAGTTTAAATTCGAACACTTTCCATACCCTCATTGGTTTCGATATTCATGAATGTTTGTCTTGGAAATAAATCGACCTTGAATGCTCCAAATTTTGCTAGTGGAGGAAAGTGTTGTGAATGGGATTGTCAATGCAGGCAAGGTAGGGTTTTCATTTATTGAGGTAGGGTTCACGAGCGAAGGGGTGCAAGTTTGGAGAAAGATGATATATAGAAAATAGGTACTACTTTGCGAGGGAGAGGATACAACTAAGTCGTAAGATGAAGGGTCTCCAATAATCGATGCATCCATTGTGACAACCTCAAGTGCAAGCAATGTGATAGTCCTGGTAAGAAGAAGTATGCTAGAGAGTAATGGGAGACAAAAATATGTGATGCATTAACGGTCTGAAATTCATTAAGTGGTAAACATACAATGAGGAAATTAAACATACACTACATTATCTACAACATTGCATGTACAATGGGTGACTTTGATTATAGTTCCTTCTTTTAGTCGCCCATATTATACCAGACTATTATATATAATTGGAAGTAAAAGCTCATGCTTATGAAGGCTGTCTGAGATGGAAATTCGGAACTGAATAGTTGATGAGTTGAGTGAGTTCGCTTGGTTTAATGTGGATACTTGGACTAGCGGGAAAAGGTTGACAACACCATGTAGCAAGAGTGGAATAACATCTTCAGTTAGCACAATGTCCATAAGGTGATGGTTGTTATTTCTTGTGTAATCAAATAGGGGATGAACAAACAAAAAAGTGATACATGTAAAGATTTAGAATTGATAGGTGTCTCACATGTTTTGCTTCTACTGTTAACCATATGAAAGATAATAACAATTTCCCCTAGTAGAGTAAATACCATGTTTCAAAACTACTCTTACCCATTCCAAAATAACAGTTACAAATAGTTTGCAAAATGAAACCCTCAATTTGACAATAAATATATAGTAATTCATAGCAACAATAATTACACTATCAAATATATGCAAGACAATTTATACTTGTTGTAAAATAATAACAGACATTGTATAAATCACAGCTAAGCAACTTGTAAGTAAATACTAAATTTTTAAACATTCAATATTAAAATTCCAACTGCAAGAAGAAGATAAATTCAGAGCCACATAAATACTAAGCAAATCATTTGTTACCATAATGAATGTTGAAAACAATTAAGCAGAGCCAAGGAATACCTACAAATTTGACAAAGTGGCAAAACCTTTGTTGTAAATGAAGGAAAGAAAAAGCAATACAAGCAAACCAAATACAAACAATACCAAATATGGGTTACCTGAAGCTTTGTATAAATGTGCAAAGCAAAGGTGGTGCAACAACAATCCTGGTAAATCAGGAATTGTGACAAGATCTTCAAGATCCTGATAAGTTGAGCCGCAATTAAGACATAGTGTCGTTTCTGAAGCAAATGAAAATATTTCTTGTATTAATGGAGAAATAATGCATTGATGAATTATTAACATAGAGCATTCATGTTGATAAAGGGACATTGGTGAAGCATTCTTCATTGAATCGAGTGACAGTGAAACTAAACTGAGACCAAATTGACCCAACAAACTTTGAGCCTAAACCCACAAAATCCCTCAGACTGAAACTTTCAAGAAGGCCTCAAATATTGGAAAAGGCCATGCCTAATTCAAAGAAATGAACTACAATGAAGGACACTGGAAGAAAAGATGGGACTGCCAATCTAGACATTAGCCCAAAAAATGAAATTTGCCACCAAACGTGCATGAAAAAATCTGCTAGGACATAATCCCATCAATCCATTCATGCAAAGGACAAGTCGCCTAGGATCACAGATAAAATTCTAGTCAAAACACGCAATCCACCTATTATCAAAACACCTGATACATCTTCCAACCTACTTGTGTAGCAAAAACTAGCTAACAAGAAAATTAATAGATTCGTAAGAGAAAGGTATACGGAAATAACTAGATCCACAATGACAAGGTGAAGATTCACACTTGATCTAAGACCAATGACCAATGGACAAAGAAGAACCCACAAAGATCAACGGTCAAGAATGAGTTCCACAATCTAAAGTTGCAAACTTTTTAAAGATGCGAAAACTTGAATTGGTGAAGATAAGTTGTGGGAGGAAAAATGTGGAAGCCTATATTCGGAAAAGTGGAAAGGAGGATCCACAACTCACAATTCACAATCTGATTGCAGAAAGGACCATTGTAGTTTCAAGTTTGCAGAAGTCCATTTTTGAAAATTGAGAATTGCAAACCCGCAATCCACAATATGCAAAAACGGAAAGACTATTGCGGAAAAAGCAATTGTGAAAGAGAAATTTTTGGAAACAGGGTTGCGGAAGAAGAACTGTGGAAATTTGTTTTGTGGAAAAGGATCTTACGAAAAGGATATTGCAGAAAGGAGCTTGCGGAGGGGTAATCTATGGAAACAAAGTTGTGGAAACTCAATTGCAAATAATGGAAAGTGGTAGAGGGCACATGTTTTTACAGTCCAAATGGAAACTCGATCAATATCAAGGGCCAATATTTATACCGATGATAGAAAATGCATGGGTAAAGAAGACTTGTGCGCCAATAGAATGTTGGTAATATGGATTATAGTTGACATTGATGTCAAAATAAGTACAGTGATGACAAAGGAATAACAAAGTACATGATGGAAGAGTGAACTCAGTGAAAGGTGAACTCAATATATGTCAAAGGAAAGACAAAGGTAGTTGTTACGGAGAGAAATTCCTATGGCTTGGGGTACCACAATAGACAGCTTGACCCTAGAAATCAATCCTTTCCAATATGTAAGAGAAATCAAATATCTAACACTAAAGGATGAAAAATCGTACCTTATTCCGGACGGTTTAAGTAGATCCCCGTTGAGCTTTCCAACTCCAGCTTGAATTGATAAATTACTTGCTCAACAATCACTAACCAAGACACACATGCTATATATATTGGTGTTATATCTACTCTATCATATATAATCAACAACGTATAAGCATTTGAAATCATCCATGGATAAAATATTCATTCAAGCATACATTATTGGGTAGGAAAAGATATTTCTATTAATATAAAATCAGAGATTACAATGAATACAACCTTTTTCGGCACGTCTGCGAATTAGAGAAACTGAATCCCCCACTTGGGCCTCCACCACCTCAACCTCCATCTCTCGATAGCAAGCTTACAAGCAAAAGGAAAGCTTGGGAAGAACACCAAAGTGCTCCAAGGGACAAAGGGATTCAGACTCAAGCATAAGTTCTGCCAACAATGGACTATAGTTTCTTTGCTCTCAATTCTCACATGTTTTTCAATGAATCCAAAGGGTTCCTTATATATCTCTTCAATGGGGCAATGAAGGGTTGAATCTGAGTGATCACAAAGAATATGGAAGGCCAGAAGACAAGTGAGTCGGATCCATGTCAAGAAAAACTCCAAAAGAATTTGGCCTTTTGCACACATCCCAATGTATGGCGTTTTAGTGGTCAAACCCGTGTATATACGCGAGAAAGGGTTTAAAAGTCACATATACCAATTTAAGCATGTTTTTAGGGATGATATTGGAAACATAAAAGGTATAAAAAAGGTCCATGTGGTCCAAAGATTCTGCAGAGGAACAGGGGAAGGCCATACAATTGTGATTCACCAGGTGTGGTAAAATCAGCTATAACAGATGCCCCGTAATGTGTGAGGTCAGAGGGGTCATACGATGGCTGAAATACATTATAAGTCCATCCCAGAAGTGGAGTGATGAAGAACCCAGTGGAATACTAGCCACCCAATCACCATAGTACAATGATATAACTCTGCATATAACTACAAATACATATAGCAGTCTCGGATACATAAGAGTACAATGGCCATGAATAGGCATGATATAAAATATGAAATGTGTGGTCATCGCCACATACAATATACATAGATCAGAATTTCCATGATGAAGATATACAAAGGATCATGATCTCCCTGAAAGCTGAAGATATATAATAGATCAAGATCTCCATAATGGCTAGAAATGTCTGACATATGCTGGAATCAAGTCACGAGAGCTGAAATCTCATGAACACTAGCACAATCAAGGAGGTAGCATGTATGGGATGCCACCAACCTGGAAGGTATTCTACATAAACCGCTATGAGTACATGTGCTACTATGTGAATAGAGGTGTCGAGGTAAAGCATAGTAGTCCATCGTTTGATTACCTGTCATTGATGTATATCGTTAACAGATGCGAGATCACCCACCAATAATGATAATAGGAATCAAGGTACTAGAGTGAAAACCAACAAGTGTGAATAAATGTGTTGAGGTTGAACACTTGAGAGATTCCATCGATCAGGGGACATTGATGTATTCCCAAAGAACTGTCGATGGCGAGAGAACCTGCCACTAATGACTGCAAGTCTCAAGGCACTCAAAAATGACTCTAGATTCCAATCCCAGAATAAATGATCTTAAGTCGATGGGATGAAATCCGCTTGAAGGAGGGAATTAAGGCATCCCCCATCATCCAACATGAGGTACTCATCAAAGCTGTATAATGTGGAAGGACTTGATCATAAGGTGCACGAACCAGTAACTATATCAGGAATGGCCGACATGCAAAGTCAAGATAACTAAGGAATGGTCGACTTAGGTTTCAACTTCCTTCAAACAAGAGCATAATGGAAAATGGTGATTGAATGTAGGTAGCATAGAATTGATATACAAAACTGGGACATCTCTGCGACACAGGAGGCATTGACAGAGGCTCCATAGGGACTGGAAGCTTAACCAGTCAGTGGAGATAAACTCAGATACACGAGTACAGCTCCTAAATTCAAACTATAAACCCAACCAATGGATGTGATATATAGTGCTCTAATCGAAGGTGAAATGACTCGACAGCTGCCAAAGATAACACATTTCCTTGTCCGGATTTTGGTTTTTTAAATTTTTTGGAATTTTTCAAATATTTAAAAAGCTTGAAAAAGAATAAAATTGCTTTATAGTTATAGACTAGGAGGAGACGAGTATCATATGGGAAAACAAACTAGTTCCAGGTAGTGGAACATACCTATGCTCAATTCAAGGATACATGTGTAGGATAGCGACATTTAAGGGAAAGTCCCCTCCCGGTAGAATAGGGAGTCAAGATGCAAAGGATATAAAATATGGCTTTACATGGCTAGACATGAGACAAGCTTGGGCTATATGGCTAATACTCAAAGTCAAGGAAGCCGACATAAGGCTCAATAAGGCAGGCAAAGCTGATGAGAATGTAATTACAACTTGACATATACAAGGGAGCCCTGGGGAAATGGCCAACATAAAGATCAAGAGGAGTATGAAGCTCTTACTCAAGGACATGGTATGACTAAAAGGGACTCCCGAACCTAAGAGAGGATTCACAGCATGGGTACCAAATGCAAAAGGGAGCTAACTAGGACACACATGTATAGGAAAGCTCTACCATTCACATAATATCACTTCTAACAATAGCATGAAGGTTCTGTGATACCATGAAATGGGTTCATACCTAAGGTTAAAATGAAACAGTCATAAGGTCATGCAAAATGCAAGAGGATGTAAAATCCTAACCTACATGCCAGTTTAGACATGATACTTGTGATAGGAACGAACGGGTTGAAACCTTGGAGAGAGTGTACAAAAATTGGACCTTACATGACAACCATATAAGTGCAAAGCAACCCAAAATAGTTAATAAAGAATCCCAACTATAGGGAATAGGGAGGAATTATCATGACAAATGCACCCAAAGGAAACAATACAATGAATGATGGGACATAAAAAGGAAAGTAAGGTGTAGACCCAACGTTCACGCATCCACTTCCACCCCCATGAGGGTGACCACTGGTGTAAATACTGAGCAAAAGGAATAAAAATCCTCCAAAAATGGAGTAGAGCATGGAATATGACCATTCCCAAATCTATGAGCACGGTAAGGGGATGTGATGCCCCCAAGTATGACACTAGGCTCCGTACTAGGACCAAGGATGGGTGATAGGATACCAGGCATGCCAAAAATAAAAATATTCAAACTCAAGAGAGCATAAATATACTCAATTAACTGTAATCCCAAAGGCCAACTAGCGCACAAAGAGCACACTCCTAAGAAAATCTACAGCCAAAATACAAGCAAACCAAGGGGAGGATATGTGAGCTCCCGAATGTAGCAGGTATGTCTCGCTTAGGAGAGGCTTGAAACTACCATACACTACAAGCGGAGGTAAGTAACCAATTATAGTCGCCCTAAGCTTCAACGCATAAAGTGACTGTGTTGTTCGACCTCTACCTGGCCAGGACACCTGTAGAATAACCTCTACAAAGTACCCCCTTGATAACCTAGGTTAGGAAACTAAGGTCACCGCAACATAATCAATGCTCAGGCGGAGAGTCACAGGTGGGATTGACCGTATGGGTATGGTATCAAAGCCCGAAACTCTCAAAAGATCCCCCAGATACGAATACAATCCTGGAAATATCTCTGATGCTACTCAGTTACAACCAAGGGTCATCCCAATCATAACTTCTCACAGTGCCTCATGCTTAACTCCCTTGTAAGAAGAGGATCCTGAGAAACACTAATTATACCAAGGAATTTCACACTCTCACCTGGACAGAAAAATACATGTTGTTGTTTAGTGGTCTTGGAGAATTTACTCACAATGAACTATTCCAAGACCCTAAAACCTAATCTTGTTGGTGCACCTTGTAAAAGAAAAGAGTGTAATTCATGTTATTATGCATTGATTTTAATTGGATGTAATTACTCAAAGGGAAATGGCCATGCAACTAATGACATTATGATTCAGTAGTGAAATAAATATGCACACCATAACAAACAATGCTAAGTGCAATCTTTGTCAAATGAGAAATAGGGTATGCCCCTACATGAGATGCATAAATATATATTCCTTTCCAAATGCCAATGCAATCCTTCCTATATGAGAGCCTAAATAAAAACTCTCATCCAAGCAATACAATGCAAGTAGCTCCTCAAATCCATATGAAAAAAATGCAACTACCTTGTACTTTTCAATATCAAAGAATGAGAAATGCAATAAAAGTCATCTAAAACTCTCAGTCTCTGCAACAAGTATAAAACAAAAGCCCAGCAAGACACCGACACAAAAAAGAGTAATGCACTGATGGAAAAACAAAAAGCATAAATGACTAAAACTAATTTAAAATAAAATCAATGAAAAGGTGGTCCTTGGTCACAAAAGAAGCATCCAGCAGACAACATCAGACCCAAGGAAGACCCAACCACACTCACAACCCACCCAACAACTTCCCACAACATCAAACTCACCAAAAGGATGATGTACATGATTATTTAAAGAACAGCTGTGTATTTACACGAATTTTGGCCAAACATTTGTGTATGTATGTGAATTTTGGCCAAAAACCTGCGTATACAAAGAAGGCAATGGTAAAAAGCAGCTGAAGGGTTAAACCAATAAAGGGGAGTGTCACTGGATAAACTTACTATAAAATGGGACACAGAAATAGGGAGAAACAAAGAGCAATTCAATAATATCAAGGCCATTGAATGCCGATAGAAACCCCCAAAGGACAACTACTAGGAACTCCCCAGTGGAGTTGCCAATTCTGTTACGGAGAGAAATTCCTATGGCTTGGTGTACCACAACAGACAACTTGACTCCAGAAATGAATCTGTTCCAATATGCAAGAAGAATCAAATATCTAACACTAAAGGATCAAAACTTGTACCTTATTCTGGAGGGTTGAAGTAGATCCTCGTTGAGCTTTCCAACTCCAGCTTGAATTGATAAATTACTTCCTCAACAATCAGTAACGAAGACAAGAATGCTATATATATTGGTGTTAGATATACTCTAGCATATATAATCAACAATGTATAAGCATTTGAAATCATCCATGGATAAAATATTCATTCAAACATACATTATTGGGTAGGAAAAGATATTTCTATTAATATAAAATCAAAGATTACAATGAATACAACCTTTGTCAGCACGTCTGCGAATCGAAGAAACTAAATCCCCCACTTGGGCCTCCACCACCTCAATCCTCCATCTCTCGATAGCAAGCTTACAAGGAAAAGGAAAGCTTAGGAAGAACACCAAAGTACTCCAAGGGACAAAGGGATGCAGACTCAAGCATGAGTTCCAACAACAATGGACTATAGTTTCTTTGCTCTCAATTCTCACATGTTTTTCAATGTATCCAAAGGGTTACTTATATAGCTCTTCAATGGGGTAATGTATTAAATTAAGCACATAGATCTGTGGAAAAACACACAACTCACATGATAGATCACACAATTTACTTAGTTATTGAAGAATGAAACAGTGCAAAAATGGCTTGCAGCTATGAATGATTTTCATTAATCAAAGAGTAATTTGATAGATAATTACAATGAAGTACAATGGCTTTAATAGCCACAAGCAATTCGAATCCACATGAGGAAGTTCGAATTTATTAGACTCTACTTGACTGTAGGTAAGCAAGACCTCGTCTAAATCACTATCGAAGGACTTAATAGTTAACTGGTCTTGTCTAAACCATAATCAGAAATCATTGGAGCTCTAAAACACAACTCATGTGTTACATTCAGTGTTGACTAAGGTTAACTGACTATGGTAGGTGATAAATGTGCCCCACATGAGTGCAGTCAAGTAAACCTAGCACTAACTGAATGTAGAGGACTAGAACTTAATGTAACTGACTCCTAATTTAGCTTGACTAGTCATCAACTGAAGTGAACTGACCTTGGTTGGTTTTGGCACTCCCAGTGGATTCCTAAATTGTAGGGATTGGTCTAGGAGGCTCCTAAACTGATGAAATCAAGTGCAATCAGTGGAAGTGAGCCTCAATTAGTGTTCCCCACACTTTAGTAACTGAAACATGTGCCCCAATTACGCCAAGTGGACCCAATGGTGTTAATGACTATAAATAGACTGGATGGACTCCCGATTTAGACATGACTCTCCATTTAGACATATGACCAAATTTGGACAAGGGAGGATTAATAATCCTAAAACCCCCCTGAATGCTATCTTGGAAAATCTGTGGGCCCTGGTAACTAAGACCATAGGCCACCCATTACATCAAGTAAAATAAAATAACTGCTAAAAAACAAGGTGCTGGGGAAAAAACCACATGGGAAAAAATTCCCCCCTCTAATTAAGTAGGTAGAATCAGGATCAATCTAGTTCTTCTATGCACAGGTATCCTAGGGCCTGGAATGTGAAACTATCCATCATTATTTATGGAGGAATCTTCCTCTTTGGAATAATAATGATATGCTCAACTAAATGAGAAATATAGACAGCTGCCAGATGAAGACTGGACCCATGTAGAGCAACTGAAGTCAACTGAAAATTGAGAAAAGGTTCTTGAGAATTCAGAGAATGTGAGGAAAAATCAATAAAATGATATTTTTCAGCCATGAACAACAAACCATGAGTGGTAAGAACAGCCCCAAGTGTTAGGAGCAAGTGTCTAGGTGGATGCAGAAAATCTTCCTCTTTACTAGTTCTGTGAGGAGATGAGCATGTGATCAATGGTAGAGAAGCACTGGGACTGTTGAGAGAGAATGATTGAGCTCCATAGTATGATATATCTTCTGAAATAGATAATTAATCACATAATAAAATATAATCAACCTCATATGAGGAAACTAACACCAAATCCCCATCAACAGTTTTGAAGAGAAAGTGCGGTACTTGATTTTTCACACCGGAATTGGTGAGAGCAGCTACAAGCATGATTGAAGGCTTTTGGATTTTAAAATATGAACCAAATAATATCATATCAGAAAGAAAATCAGATATAAATAGGTTCAAAACATATCCAAAACTATGAAATGGAATCAAATCCCCAGCAACAGTTTTGTAGGAGACTTGTGGTACTTGTTTCTTCACACCGTTGATGAGAACAACTACAAGCGGTACTGAAAGATTATGAATTTCATGTATTAAACCAAAAAATATCAGATCAGATCTAAATAATATCATATCAGATCCAATAAGGTTAATATCATATTCAAATAAATGGTTAGCTGAGACAGTGGATGCACAACTTTCTTCTTCTTCAAAATTCTGAATTTTGGTGCATGCAATCCTACAGGAATTTGTTGGAAAATATAGATCATGGGGAGTGAATGTATCACTCTGATAATCTGATATTTCTTCCAAAATATCCAAGGTATCACATATTTTCACACCAGCAGCAACATTAGAGGGAGAAAAATCAAATTTCTCTCACTTTCGGAAGCAATTATTGGTAAATTTTGCACAGAATTTAAGGGAAAATCACCGATGAATGTTTGCATGGAAGTGCAGCATAATTTTTCTTCAATATCAGATATTCGAATGTATTCTTATGTTTCATAAATATGAGAATATGATGTATCAGAGATCTCATGAACTTCCGGAGCATCAGGAGAAGGAGTCACCGCATGGAGTCTGTCTTCAATTCGAATTGACTGTGTAGAAGTTTCTCCTTCTTCTTCATCTTGAACAACTTCATCAGAGAGAGTGGAGGCCGAGATTTTTTTTATCAAGGATGATTATGGTGCTAGTTGTGCTCTCCAAAGTGATATTATGACCCTCATCAATCATTCCAAAGTTTCTGTCCAATCTTGTCCAGAGTTCCTGTGGATCTTTAATAGATCTACTGAGGTAGTGCAAGCTAGCAGAAAGAGTCAGTTTCATTATTTCAAAAGCTGCATCCTTTGCATTTAGCCAGTCATTTTCACTCTCAAAATAATTTCTACTGAGTCCATTAGACACCCAAAGGAGATCTTGTCTTTTCAGAAATATAATTATCTTCACATTCCATTCATAATAGTCTGAGGATCGAGTCAGAAGAGGAACTGATGAATCCATTCAAAGTTGTACCTGCAAAACAAAAAAAAGGGTACGATAAGGTCGGACAACCTGCACTTTTGTAATTTTCTTCACACCCATCTTAGTTAATCAAGCAATCTTGATCAACAATTCCTTTGCTTGGGGTATTAAGTGGTAAATTCTCTGCTTATGGTGCAGTGCTGGAAGGACCAATTTTGCTCAAAAATGATCTAGTAGGAGATATGAAGAGGAGAAGTACCTTGTTCGCTGAGGATCTGATACCATATTAAATTGAGCACATAGATCTGTGGACAAACACACAACTCACATGATAGATCACACAATTTACTCAGTTATTGAAGAATGAAACAGTGCAAAAATGGCTTGCAGCTGTGAATGCTTTTCATTAATCAAAGAGTAATTCGATAGATAATTACAATGAAGTACAATGACTTTAATAGCCACAAGAAATTCGAATCCACATGAGGAAGTTCGAATTGATTAGAATCTACTTGACTGTAGGTAACCAAGACCTTGTCTAAATCACTATCGGAGGACTCAATAGTTAACTGACCTTGTCTAAACCATAACCGGAGTTCATCAGAGCTCTAAAACACAACTCAAGTGTTACATTCAGTGTTGACTAAGGTTAACTGATTGTGGTAGGTGAGAAATGCACCCCACATGAGTGTACTCAAGTAAACCTAGCGCTAACTAAATGTAGAGGATTAGAACTGAATGTAACTGACTCCTAACTTATCTTGACTAGTCATCAACTCAAGTGAACTGACCCTGGTTATTTTCGGCACTCCCAGTGGATTCCTAAATTGTAGGTGATAGGTATAACTCCCAATTCGATTCTATTCATGGCTAATGCATACATTTATATATTACATGTGGTGGTTGAGCTTCATCAACCTTTTCACCTTCCTATGTAACTATTCAACTTCCTACATAACTATTTATTTATTTATTTATTTAAAATATATAATCCTGACGGATTATATTCTAACAATCCCCCTCTTAATCTGAAGGGGTGTTCGTAAGTCCGAGCATGTTTCTGAATCTTTCAAACTTTTCTCGTCCAAGTGATTTGGTGAAGATGTCTGCAACTTGATCATTTGTGGAACAATGTCGAAGATGGACTGTCTTGGCCTCTACATGATGTCGAATCAAATGATACTTTGTGTTGATGTGTTTGGTTCGATCATGGAATCTAGGATTCTTAGCCAGCTTGATTGCAGAAGTATTGTCGATCAATAATGAAGTGGAATTTTCTTGTTTCTCTTTCAAATCTTCAAGTATATTCCTAAGCCATACGATTTCTTTCGTTGCTTCAGTTGCAGCCACATATTCTGCTTCTGTTGTTGAATCTTCCGGAACTAACTGTTTGCATGATCTCCATGAGACAGCTGCTGATCCAAGACTCATAGTGTATCCAGAAGTTGATACTCCTGTCTCCTTATCGCCATCAAAATATGAGTCTGAGTACCCAATAAGTTTGAAGTCATCCACTTTAGAGTACTTGAGTCCAACGTCTTGAGTCCCCTTCAAGTATCTTAGAACTCTTTTTGCAGCTGACAAGTGTCCTTCACAAGGTTTATGCATGAACCTTGAAAGTATGCCAACAACATAAGAAATATTTGGTCTAGTTGTTGTAAGGTAGATAAGACTTCCTACAAGTTGTCGATACTTGGTCGCATCCCCAAATTCTTTTCCTTCACTTGATGTGAGCTTCATTTTCTGTTCCATTGGAGTAGATATAGGGTTGCATTCTGTCATGCAAAATTTGTTTAGTAGTTCTCCAACATATTTTTTCTAAGATAGGAATATGTACTTAGGATGTTGGGTGACTTCAATTCCTAAGTAATAGTGGAGATGTCCCATATCTGTCATTTCAAAGGTATTTTTCAAATCTTTCTTTATGGATGATATATAGCTCTCATTGTTCCCTGTCATCAAAAGATCATCTACATACACCACAAGATACACAACAGATCTTCCAACTTTATTTATAAATAGTGTTGCATCATCAAGATCAAAATGTTCGAAATTTAACTTCAAAAGATGCTCGGTTAACTTTTCATACCATGCGCTAGGAGCTTGTTTTAGGCCATACAGGGATTTGACAAGCTTGCATACCTTTTGTTCTTTTTCTTTCACAACAAATCCTTCTGGCTGGGACATGAAGACATTCTCTTTCAAGTCTCCATTCAAGAAAGCAGTCTTCACATCCATCTGATGAACTTTCCACCCTTTCTGAGCAGCTAAAGAGAGTAAGGTACGGATGGTAGCCCATTTTGCTGTAGGAGAGAACGTTTCTTCATAGTCAATTCCTTCCTTCTGTGCATAGCCTTTTGCTACAAGCCTCACTTTGTGCTTGTCAAGTGAGCCATTTGATCTGTATTTGTTCTTGTACACCCACTTGCAGCCAATTGGTTTGGTTCCAACTGGAGGGTCAACCAGCTTCCAAGTTCCATTCTTTATGAGTGCAACATACTCATTCTGCATAACTTATTTCCACTCAACTCGAGTAGAAGCTTCTTCAAAGAAAGTTGGTTCAAATTTAGCAGATAAATTAAATTCACAATCGAATGATACATCCATGTCATCACCCGAATTATCTGCTCCTCCTCCATCTTCATGTCTTTTTGAACTTCTCGTTCCCGTCTTTCCAACTTCATCTGGATGGACACTTTTAAGTGTCTTTGCGGCCCATTTAGGAATCTTCCGTGATGGTCCTGGTTGATCAGCTAGTGGTGCTTCATCATTGATTGAGAGTCTTTCAATTCTCTCAATCACATCATCCAGTTGAACCTCTTGTTCAAGTGAAGTAGCAGGAACTTCTTCATGTGAGGGAGTTGGTGCTTCATATGGAAATTCCAAAGGTTGATCCAGAATAGGAATCCCCCCTTCAAGGTTTGGAATTTCATATTCATTTTTAGAATATGTCTTTGGATGAGGATAACTTTCCAAATGATCAAGCTGTCTCTCAATGGACTGGTCATTTTTATTAGTCTCAAGAAAAATGACATCTCTGGAAATAACAAAATTCTTGTTTACCTCATCATACAAACAGTATGCATTGGAGTATTCTTCGTACCCCAAGAAAATGCATCTTCTGCTTCGAGCACCAAGCTTGTTTCTTTTCTCCTTTGGAATCAAGGCATAACAGGTGGAACCAAAAACTCTGAGATGCCTGACTGAAGGGAGATGACCAAACCACATTTCATGTGGAGTCTTGTTATCAAGAGAATTTGAGGGACTTCTATTTCTCAAATATGCTACGCATTTCACTGCATCACCCCAAAACATTAGTTTTACATTCTTGAAAAACATCATTGAGCGAACCATATTCATTATGGTTCTATTCATTCTTTCTGCTACACCGTTTTGTTGAGGATTATAGGGAATTGTAGTCTGATGTGCAATTCCATGTTGGCGAAGATAATCTTCAAAAGCATTTGAAGTGTATTCTTTCCCATTATCGGTACGAAGTGTACCAATTTTTGATTGTGCTTGTTTTTCTATCAATGCATGAAAGTCTTTGAATGTTTGAAATGCTTCTGATTTTGTCTTTAAACAGTAAATCCAACACATTCTTGAGTAGTCATCAACAAAGTGTCATAAAATACTTATTCACATTTGCAGAAGGAGTTGGCATTGGGCCACATAAATCAGAATGCACTAGTTCTAATTTCCTACTTGCTCTAAAATTATATTCATGGAATGGCAGCTTACTATGTTTCCCTAATATACATGCGTCACATTTGTTCTTCTCTTTGGGAATGGTGGGCAAACCAAATACACCATTATTTCTCAACAAATGAAGACTGTTATAATTTAGATGACCAAATCTTGCATGCCACAATGAACTAGATGACAAATTACCTTCTCCATGCTGAGAGAGGTAGGCATAGTTCTGAACTCTTGCAAATGAACCCTTTAGCTTCAGCAGCTTCCCATCTTCGTATCCTGTCATGATGACTTGGTTGTCAAAGGTCTTTCTTATTTCTATGATTCCATCAAACATGTGGATGGAATGGCCTCGCGGTCGAATCTCCACCAAGCACAGCAGGATTCTCTGCAACTCTGGAAGATAGAGAACATTCTTCAACAAAAAATCAGGGAATCCAGGCATCTTCAGTCGAATGGTGCCCATTCCCTTTGGTTTAAGACTTGACTTATCTGCAAAGTAAACTATGCCATCTATTGTTTCATTAAGTTCTTCAAAACAGTCTTTTCTAAATGTCATGTGTGATGTTGCACCAGTATCAAGTAGCCAACAATCTTTGTAAGATGAAAGTGAAGTCATTTCATTAATTCCAAGATTACAATGTGCAACAATACAATGACCATAATTAGAAGATTTACTAGCATCTTGATTTTTATTATCATCTTTCTTCTGGTTATGCTTGTCTTTGATGGAGTCCCATGAAGTTCAACACTGATCTGATGTGTGCCTAGTCTTTCCACAATGCTTGCACTGCAAATTGGATCTTTTGTTGGAGTTGTTTCTGCCCCCTCTGCCTTTGAAATTTCTTCTTCCTCGTCCTCTCTTGCTGCAATCTCCCTTGGAAGGGTCTTTGGACCAATTCTTTATTTTCTGAACAAAGTCAAGGGATTCTTCAACAGGCTCACTTGATTTCTTGATCTTTCTAGACCATTTTGGATATGTTTCCTTGCCAATGATGACATCACCAACAATAGATGCAGAATAGTGCATCTTCAATCTGGAACTGTAACTTACAGAATGCCTAGAAAAAGATATGGGATGCAGGTTTAGATTCCTGCTCCTTTAAAAATTACAATATGATTCTGCAGCCTATAAATAATTCTACAGCTCTATATCATTGATGATCTACCTCAACGGCTCTGTATCATTTGTTCTAGAGTGTTATTATTTAAATATTACATTTAAAATCTTCACACTAATACAACAACAAAGTCTCTTGTAACAGACTTGTAGTAGCACTCACACAAATGAGTTCTCAACACTTTTACACTAATCAAGTAGTCAACACATCAACACAGTCGCAACAATGGTATGGAGCTCTTGAGATCGCAGCAGTGAGACCTCAACAATGACAAAGCATGAACTCATACAAGATGCATATTATGCATATTAAAAATATTTGTAGACAAACTTCATGCATATAAGTTTGGGCAGAAGTTAGGGTTTGTGCAACCCAATGGTCACAAAATATTTTATCAGTAATATTTTACCTTCACGCAGTCAAAGATGTGAATATTCATATCTCTACACCAATGATGGACTTCAATGGAATCGTAAGAACAATACTGTTCCACAACGCCTTCAGACTTTAAGAACTTCAGTCTTTAATACGAGCTTCACGCAGATAAATATGCATGAGTCTTCTCACTAGTCTTCACGCAGGAAGCTTTCAAGAACTTGCAATGTTCTCCACCAGCAGTCTTCAACGCAGTATACATGCAGTCTTAAATGGTCTCATATATCACAACGCAGTCATCAACATAGTCTTCGATGGTCACAGCAGGTGTAGCAGGTCGCAGCTTCACAGAAGATTAGGGTTTCATTACACCAAAGGGAGCCCACAAAAAATTAGGGTTTAAGACAAATCCATCTCTCCAACACATCATACCATAGGTCGAAGCTTATATTTATTTCTCCACACTGCTCATAACTCAATATCAGGCTCATACAACAGCCTCATCATAAATATGAAAATATTTGCAGACAATTCCAGAAAGACTCCACGCACAATTCTCAGTCAATTCAATGCATATAGAAAGCTCACAGCTCCAATGCAGCATGCAGCAGTCTAGGGTAGATTTAGGGTTTTTTTTTTATTCCAACGGTCAAAGGTTTACCTCCACGCAAAGGAATGATGCCAAAATTTACCTTCATGCAATAATGTCAAACAACAACATATCAAAAGAGTGCACCATCACCGTGAAGACTCAGCTTCACTATTCACGCTTCACACACAGCTTTACGCTTCACACAATCATGATTCACGTAGTAGTGAACAGCATTCTACAAAACTTCAGCATTCTTCTTAGAATTCCACGCAGTAGCAGTCATGCTCCAGTAAGGCTTGAGTCTTCAGCAAGGCTTCACGCAGGTCTCCTCTTCAATACGCAGCAGAATATTCAATGCAGCATACATGTTCTGAAGTGGACATATGCATATGGATATTATCTTCCAGAATATGAGCAAGCTAAATGACAATTCTTAGAGTACTTGCAAGGTGAAGCTGAATCTAGGTTAGAACAACTTCATCAGTGTGCCGAGAAATAACTGCAAGGTTATATTGATGGTGAAAGCCCTGCAAAGGATTTTAATGATTTCCATACAAAACTTGCGGGTCTCACAAGTGTAACGCGTAACTATTTTGAGAATCTTGTTCAAGCTTGGAGAACGGCCTCTCAAATGTGAATAATGGTCAAGTTGGATTTAAAGGCAGCAGTTCAAAAGCTTCTGTTAGCAATAAAAGAAGGAGGAGAGGTATCGCCACTACGCAGATATGCAGACCTAAGGATAGTCTACAAAATGCAAGCAGGTAGAATGGCAGGAATTAAATTGCTTGAGACAGATTCACCAGGTGAATGGAAAATGCTACACTATGCAGTAGTATACAATAGATTAGGGTTAGGCAGGTCTCCAAGAGAATAACGCATACAAAGCATGCGACTGGCAGACTGACGGAGCAGGAAGTCTGGTAATGGAATGGCAAGCAAAATGCCAAGACTAAAATGCAGCAGGTAGGAGTTATGGAAAATAGCCAGGCTCTGATACCACTGATAGGTATAACTCCCGATTCAATTCTATTCATGGCTAATGCATACATTTATATATTACATGTGGTGGTTGAGCTTCATCAACCTTTTCACCTTCCTATGTAACTATTCATCTTCCTACATAACTATTTATTTATTTATTTACAATATATAATCCCGACGGATTATATTCTAACAGTAGGGATTGGTATAGGAGGCTCCTAAACTGATGCAATCAAGTGCAATCAGTGGTAGTTGGCCTCAATTAGTGTTCCCCACACTTTAGTAACTGAAACATGTGTCCCAATTAGGCCAAGTGGACCGAATGGTGTTAATGACTATAAATGGATTGGATGGACTCCCGATTTAGACATATGACCAAATTTGGACAAGGGAGGATTAATAATCCTAACACAATGAATGGTCAAATTGTAGCGATGTCAAGGCATATGGAAGGCTAGGAGACAAGTGAGTCGGATCCATGTCAAGGAAAACTCCAAAAGAATTTGGCCTTTTGCACATATCCCGATGTACACGGTTTTAGTGGTCAAACCCACGTATATACGCAAGAAAGGGTTTAAAAGTCATGTATACCAATTTAAGCATGTTTTTAGGGATGATATTGGAAACATCAAAGGTATGAAAAATGTCCATGGGGTCCAAAGAGTCTGAAGAGGGACATGGGAAGGACATACAAGTGTGAATCACCAGGTGTGGTAAAATCAGCTATAACAGTAGTGATGACATGGAATGAATGATGAAATGGAAGATATGATGACATAGAATAACATAATTGTTGGAAAATTGGTAAGATAAATTGCCTATGATGACAAAGCAGATGATGTGACATCATTCTGGAGAAATATGACAATTGGTGGAAATCAAGAAATTGACTAAGTATGGATAAATATTCAAAAAGGGTCTAAGAGAATGACTGCCCTAAATCATGGTCAAGGCCGAGGTCTTGTGTATATGGATTAAATTTCCTTAAGTACTCGATAGACTCTACATTTTAACAAATACTTTTTGACAATCAAAGAGATTGGCCTAGGAGCTTCTACCACTGTGTGCCAAGTTTTGAACAGAGTAGAAGGTCGTTTGTATGCAATAAAAGTGGTACACTATGATACTCTTGGAGATCGTCAGAGAAATTACATCACTCCAATTAATCAGTGGATCAAGAAACCATCGAGCAAGAACTATATCGAGAGTGTGTACATCACTCCAAGGAACCTGTGTTTTGAATTCGTGCTGAGAGCTCAGGATGAACTACACCCATTCAATTAGGAAGGAGACTTAGGGATCATTGGATCAAATGATATACGACCAATATTCAAGTAGATTTGCGGTTTAGATTGAAGCCGTAGGTAAATCTACAACTATATATAATATTCTGCTAGGAAATTATGTATGGGAGTGAAGTTCTGCAATAGTTCAGAAATGAATGGTTAGAAAGAATCCTACATGAGATTCAATGGTTAAGGATCAGTTCCACAAAGGATAGGTGGAAAAGGTGAAGTTCCGCAAGTGTACGAATATCAATGGTTGAGGAGCATTCCAAAATATATTGATGATCATAGGAGAGTTCTGTAACAGAAGGAATGTGAAAGAAGAGATCCGCAAATAGATCAACGGTCAAGATCTATCCCGCAATAGATCGATGGTGCAGAAAAAGCATTGTGGGAAATACATTGCGGAAACAAAAAATGGACAGGAGAAAATTTCCGCAAAGGATCGAGATCGGATGACTGAGAATAGTTACACAAGAAAATAGATGGTTCTAAAAAAACGTTATAGGAAAGCCATTGCGGGAGAAGAACTGCGGGTACATAACTATGGAAATCAAAGGGTCAAAGTGTTGGAAAAATTGAGTTTCTGACTTCCACATTCTGTAGTGCAGAAAGGCCAGTATGGAATGCAAAAAGGAGGAAAGAAAAGAGTCGAAGTCGTGAAAATTTCAGTTTATGACTTCCACATTTTGTAGTGCAGAAAGGCCAGTCTAGAAAGTGGAAAGGAGGAAAGAAAAAAGTCGAAGTAGTGAAAAATTGAGTTTTCAAATTTTGATTTCCGCAGCATAGAAAGGAAAGTGTGGAAAGGTTAGTGAAGAAAGTGGAAAGGAAGAAAGAAAAGAGTCAAAGTGATGGAAAATTGAGTTTTCAATTTTTTCCTTCTGTAGTGCGGAAAAGACGTTGCAGGAAGGCCGGTGCGGAAGCAGAAAAGCAGAAGTACAAAGGTTTGGATCTTGGAAATGTTGAGTTTTCAATTTCCTCCTTTCGTAGTGTGCAAAAGAGATTATGGAAATGCCAGTTCGGAAAGAGAAAGGAGGAAAGGAAAGTGTGGAAAGGCCAATGCCCCCATGGTAATGAAGCCCACGTTTTGGGAAGGGAAGAAGTCCACTAGCCAACAAATTAATGAAGCTCACAGGGTAGTGAAGTGAGGAAGCCATAGGGTTTAAGGCTTATGTATGCTGTGATGTGAAAAGATGAATCCTATAGATTCAAGGTGAATCCCAAAGTTTGGGAGAGAAACACACCCATCAGCCAGAGATGATGAAGCTTGAAAGAAAGGAAAGCTCGCAGCCAGATATGATAATGCTAGCGAGATTACGAATGAAAGAATCTAAAAGACATGAGAAGATCACAGAGTTTAATCAAGTAATTAGTTAAAAATTAGTAATATAACAGAGTTATAATCTAAATGATTAAATAAATTAACAGATATTTGAAGAGGTGTGAAGGAGAAAAGCATGAAGTCTTTTTTGTAAAGGTGTGATGGTTTGAACATAGATCTAAAGAATCACAATGTTGAAAGGGCATGAGTATGGTCTAAAGAGATTATTGAAGGATATATAAAAAGAAGATTAAAAGGTAACTAAAGTGTCTCAGTCATCTAGATCTATGCATCCAAAGCATAAGACAGAGACCAAAGAAGAGTAACAAGAGACATAGTTTTTTAAAAAAGATGTGGAAGTATGATTAAAATACATATAAGGGTGGAAGGGTGGTGCTAGGGCAGTCTACATGCCTGCAAGGAGGTATTAGCCTCCTTCCATTAGTGGCTAAATAATCAGGGTATTCGTGTATTCTTTTCTGTAGGTGCAGGCAAAAACCGGGGTGTGGATGCATCCTTCAGTAGTGGCTGAGAAAATTGGGGATTGTGGTCTCCAACAAGTGGGTTCTTGCAAATAACTATTGTATATTGTAAAAACAAAGTTTTGCAGATAATAGAAATGTATTGGTTGTTTACCTTATTGGGTTCCATGTTAAAACATTGTGTCCAAATTTCCTTTTGCATTTGCTAAAATAAAAGAAATTGTGTTTAAATTTCTGTCACTAATTCACCCCCCCTGCCTCAGTGACAAGACCTGCTAAATCATAGAATTGGTTAAGGGGATTGCATAATCAATTGTTAATCTCTCAAATTACACATTGGGTTAACCGAACGATCATAAAACCTGTATCCAAAGACATTCATCATGTACATTCAGAGCTCATGGGGAAAATGTGGAAGACAAAGGGAGAAGTGTGCACAGAAGCAGAGAGTGGTGAAAATCATAGGAAACGTTTGAGTGATTTTGTACAAGAACAAGTTTTTGTAATGGAACAAGGTTTGGAACCCATGAAAAATGAGAATTGTATTTTGAGATCTATATTTTAATAAAATTTCAAAGCAAAAGATGGCCTTTTTCCAGAGATTCATGTGTTGTCTTTTTTAGAGTCTATACTTTCCATTTCTCATGTGCATATGTTTCTTGTTTAATACTTCCATTATGTTTTCTCTGTCATGTTTGAAATGATCTTTTAATAGCAGAGAATTCATAATCATATGTCATCTATTGATTTCAAACATTCACGAAACTTGTTCATCTAAATTTCATGTGGATTCATCCTTGTTAGATGCCCTCATGAATGGATATTTTCTGATTTTTTTCTATATCACCAGACAAAAGCATTTTGATTGTAATGAGATTACTACCTTTCCTATGTTAAAATTTCCATGCAATGACACTGTGATGTTATAATCATTTTTTACTCCATGCCCAATGTGTACTTAACTTGTTTCAACCAACAAAAATATTAAATTTATTTCTTATTCATATAATTGGCCTTGTGAAAATAATTATTGAAATATTCCTCTCTGGAAAAAAACAAGACAACTTTCTTTCCTAAAGTTTGGTTCCGTGGTTAGCTTGCGATTTACCCTTTTACAACTGGTGGTACATTTTGAGTGTTAACAAGGAGATCAAGTCCCGTTGAAGATAGATTGAGTCGATTGATCAATCTGCGTGGAGGATGAAGCTATAGAGGTTATGTACAGATCCATATAAGGAGATCAAGTACGGATAGATCAAGTTGATTAATAACATATCAACAGATAAGATCAAAGACACAAGAGATTGACGGCTCACAAGGGTTGAGGAAGATGAATTGTGGAAGAAAATTTGGAAGGAATATTCGCAATCCACAATCTACAAATTGATTTCGCTTGGTTTTGTGGAAAGGGAATCACGGAAGTAGTTTCGAGAAAAATTGAAATGCATACCCATAATACACAATATACAGTCCGTAAATTGATTTGACTTGGTTTTGTAGAAAGGGAATTGCGGAAGCAGTTTTGAGAGAAATCGAAATGCATACTTGCAATCCGCAATCCGCAATTGCGGAAAGGGAATTATGGAAAACTAAATGCAGAAAGGTATTTACGGAAAGGTAAAATGTAGAAAGATATTTGTGGAAAATTAATTGCAGAAAGGTAATTGAGAAAAGGTGATTACGAAAAGGTAAATGCGGAAAGGTAAATGCGGAAAGATAGTTGCAGAAGAAATTTTCTAGAAAATTCAAAATGCATACCTACAATCCGTAGTACGCAATTGCGGAAGGAAGAACTTTCCTATTGTGAAAAGGTCATTGCAGAAATATAATTGGGGAAGGAATTTTCGAGAGAATTCAAGTACACATCTACATTCTGCAACTTACAAATGCGGAAGAATTTAGTTCCTGCAAATTGTGCAAAGGTCGGTTCAAAAAGATGAATGTGAAAAGGTCTATTGCAGAGAGTTTGTTGTGGAACGGACGTTGCGGAAAAGACAATTACGGAATGGCATGACTGATAAATTTAAACATAGTTAAAAATAATAAACAGAGAAGTAAGAAAACACGATTGATGAAGAGACATGTGTTATGAAGGGATTAGTTTGATGAACATTCATGAATCCAGATGTATTTCTAACTATGTTGATGACAAAACTATAAACCCTTAGCATATGAAATTCTATATTTTAGCAAAGTTTCTAAGCTTGAACATTTTAGGTTAATAAAACTGATTGTGCAATATGTATGTGACATTCTTACTGGTTCAAGGTTGCATACTTTCAAAGGCGATAAAGCACATGTCTATTGTGTATGCCGGTGTTACAAATAAACTATTCGGGTATATTGATTCCCAATGATAGATTTTGGGTCTTCTCTTCTCATGTATCATTTTATTTTCTACACAAATGTTCATGCAAACATAAAGGCTTGGATACGTTATTTGATAGGTTCATAGATTGGTTACGATGTGCATAGTCATTAGTGAGCTACAATGACATAAATCTCATCCACAAGTATTGTTTCTTTTTTTTCTTTTACATTACTCCTTTCAAGTGATCTCAATTTGAATTATGTTGGTTACCACCATGCATTTTATCTTCAAAATTATTTCCAAACAACTCTCAACTGCATGTAATATTTTTAATTTTTTTTTACATTACTTGTGTCAAGTGAATAGAAAAGGTGATATCATTTTCCAAATTGCATATTTTATCATGCTCATAAGTTCAACATATTTCTGCATAGCTTAAGTCCAGAATACCTTCAAAGTATTAATCCATGTTCCGTTTATGGTAGAGTTGAAGTCGTTAATAAACATTTATCCTATACATTGTCCCATGACAAATAAAACATGCAAATGTTGCTTGAAGTTTTTCCAATGCACAACAAAACAATTGGTTTTCCTATTTGTCATTGAACTTGCATACACAAATTAACATTGACATCAATAAACATTTTCATATTTCATTTTCATCTTGCATTTCATATCTATTTTTTTTTAAATGTTTTATTTGATTATTATCTATTTTTTTGGAAGCTTCTACATGTTAACTGCAACAATTTTTGTCAATAGAAGATTCAAAAAAACATGGGATTTAGTCAAAGAGAAACAATTGTTTCCCTTTCACAAGACAATGATATAAGTTTTACTATTGAATTCAAAATATTCCAAACATCAATTGCAATACCTATCTCATGAAAAGATACATTAGCTATATGCTAACATTTTCAGTAATCTTTATTGTTATTAGTAAATGCATTTTCCTCTTTTGCAATATAATCTTCTTTGCTTGAAATATATTTTTGTTATATTAAAATTAAACAAATTGTTATTATATTAACCTTAGTTTTGACTTTTAATATTTTTACCCTCTCAGCGTTCCTTTGCACCTCTCAGTAAAGGGCATATTTAATTGCTTTGTTAAATTGAACCAATAAATGGGGAACCATATAAGTAACTGACACATCTCAAGAAGAAGCATATTCTACTTACCTTGTAATTGTAACAATACATTAAATAATGGGAACAACATAAGTGTGACCAAAAATAGAAATTTTATGATCACAAATATATGTTTAGAGGAAAAATAGTACATCTATAGAGAAAACAATGAAAGCTACAAGCAAAATTTGGTTTTAAAGGCTTTGAAACAAGTAAGCTTTCCTCTTTTTTCCTATGTTGGAAATATGGATTGTCTTGCATTCGAGAGTATCTAGATAAAGAGAAAGCTAGAGAAATGTGCATTCAAGAGCATCTAGATAAAGAGAAACATGGAGAAATGTGAAGGCCTGATAGAGATTTAACTCTTGATATTGCAATGAATGTAAGCCGTTGTCTATCAATGTTTCCAATATCTATGTTTGTTTTTTGTAGCGTCATACCTTGTGCTTTATGAATTGTTCAACCCCATGCCATACAAAGTGGTAGTTTCCTACACATTCCTACTTTTGTGGGAGAGATGGGAAGATATGTAGGATTACAAGCATCCCATAAGGGTCCTTTGTAGTGGAGGAATTCGACAACAACAAAGGATGGTAAGCTAGGATGTTGTTCGTTGGAGTTGTATACAATGTTAATGACTTTTCCAAGTGAGCCATTAACAAGGCTTGTTGCAACCCATAAATTAGTAGTTAACGTGACTTGTTGATCAATAGGAACAAGGACATTTAATGGTAACTGTTCATCATCTATGGATTGGCGGACATGTTTGCTCCTTTTTTTTGCAAAGCAATGTGCAATTGGCATATTAAGGTGTTTAAGCATGTGTTTTTTGTGCAATGCAACAGAGCTATTAGTGGCATATAGGTGGGTATATTTTTCAAATTAATGGTTTTATGCATGTGAAAAAGGGATGAGGTTGTTCTTGTCATTAGGAGTTCCTAATCTTCAAGAGTTGGTGTTGCATTTTGAAGGTTTAGTAAGAGTTGGAGAAAGGAAATTTGAGAAGGGATATCTCCTTGTTGCTGGAAAATGGTTTTGAGTGTAAAAAAGTATCAAATGTACACTAGAGAGCAGTTCCAAGGGATGAGCCTGCATACATGGGGATTCCATTTACTAGAGGAAATTTCCCAAAGTCACCAAGAAGGATCATGGAACAACCACCAAAAGGGATTGTACAATGTGAGGGGAAATCTTGACGTAAGTGTGCATCAATTTGATATAATATTTTTGGGCCAATAAAGCTCATTTCATTGAGGAGAATATAGAAAATATGGCAAATTTCTTCTTGAATATTTTAAAGGGATTGGCCTTCAAGAGGGTAAATTTCAACAATGGGTATTTGAAGAGTAGAATGTATTATAAGTACCTGTATGTTAAAGGAAACAACAATAGTTGGAGCTAAGAGAAGCAATGGGGAGGCACTTTGTCCAGATGCAGCTTGGAGTGCAAATTTCAAGCAAGATATGAGGTAATATTTTTTAGTGCCTGCAATACCTTCAATGACCATTTTGAGTGGTTGAGCAGGTATAATGTTTCTAAAATGGGAAATGACAAGATCAAAGTCTATGCGTTGTGTTGGGGACAAGGAATCGTGTGAATTAGACAATGAGGTGGTGTATTAATGTAGTTGGGTGAACAAGCGATTGAAGTCAATGAATGATATCGTTGTTTCATGCAAATGGGTGGGTATATTGTTGTGTCCAATTGTGTTTTATTGTCAAAATCACGATGTCTAAGCATTTCAAGGTCATCAATTTGGATGTTGTTTCCTGGTCAGATTTGAGAGAGAAGTTCCCATTCATCCATGGTATGGGGCAGCAGAAAGGGAATTGGATCGAATTTTGAATCATTAGATGTAGGCGTATAGGGTTCTTCTTGTACGCATTCAACATACCACACAACATATGTTCTTTTAATGCGATTCCAATGAGAAATAATTTCAGAACTTGTTGTTCCAGTATCCTTAGGGAGAGCATGAAAAGGTTTGTATAGAATAAGTTCGCTCCAATAAAATGGTTCAAAAGTTAAAGAATCAAAGGAGGAATGGAAATGAATTGTAGAAAGAATATTTTAAAATACTTTGATTAAGGAATCTAAGAGCCCTAGATCAGATTCTTTTTGACATATATAGTTTATTTTTGTTTAAAATTATTCATTGAGGTTTTACCTTGATCAAAAGATTAAATCCTCCATTGAGGTAAAACCTCAAGCAAGGGTTTGCATAGGCCATTTTTGCATGCATGGATTGAAAAAATAATTGACAAAGGTTCATGGATTAACCTGTAATCAAACGGGTTTCTTACCATGATTATTATCAAAGGCATTTTTCCATAGTTGTCACATACTCATAAATTACATCATAATTTTTTTTTATAATTTATATACTTATTTGTTGCAAAGTATTTTCTTAGTCGTAAGATCCTTTTTACATGTTTGCATGGATGAATTCAGATAGACTTCTTACTTGTATGAAGATAGGGCTTATCCTCCGCCCAGCATTGACTCTAAGTATGTCAAATAAAAAATGCAACTCTTTCCAAGGTGAGGTGTTAAACTTTTTAAAGAAAAGAAGTATTTGGTTTGATTACCTTAGGACTAGATCCTAGGGTTTGGAATTTAGTCCTAACCCATGATTTCTAGATGTACGCTTTAACTTATGTATGTTTTTAAAGTTTTATTATTACTTAGATAAGATCTTGGCATAAGGGGGTGCAAACATCGTAGGATTTACCTACAAAGAGGGGTAAACATGATTGACATAATATATTGTTTTAAACCCATGCCAAGGTTTACCATGTGGACAAAGGGGACTTACAAGGTTGATTACAACTTGTGAGGGAGAAGGGAGTTTAATGGAGGTTTTATTTGTTTCATAAGACTTGGCCTACGAGTTCACAACACAACTAGGAATAATAAATGAAGTGGCTACCTTGAATCATTTTTGTGGGTAGAAGTGATCCCGGCCCTCCATATTCCCAATCCTTGTAGTTTTGAAACCTTTGGGGTTTATCATCACATTTAATTGGCTATGAGGTTTTGTTGTATGGTCTACTATGGTGGTTTCTACTAGTTTCACAATGAAACTCCATGTTGCATGATGGTGTATTCCTGCGACATTATTTACCATTCTGGCATGTCTGCAAATAATTGCTTTGTTTATTAATTATTGGTTATACGTTGCGCTTAAAGATGTTTAATTTTGTTTAATACTTGCTTTGCTACTATTTTCTTTTTGCATAGTCTCAACCTTTCTTGTTTGTGGTAAGCTATAAACCTCGGTGTGCTTGCCTTCAATTTCTGGCAAAGGAGCTTCATAAGCAAACAATTTTTTTATAAAGTAATTGGTTTTTCTTTTGTCTTAAAATCTATTTCAATTGAATATTTTGTAGGCTTCAACAACATGAATAAACTCGAAATGGTTGAATGTCCAGGGAAGAGGAAGGAATGGAGATATAGGAGGAGAAAAAACTCGACCCTCTAAGTGTTTCATGAAGGTATGACTCTCTTCATGTGTAAAATATTATTGAATAATTCCCTATTTAGTTTAAGAAAATATATTAATTCTCTGTTTTTGGCAGGTGAGGCCAGGGTAACAAGAATGGGTCACCCAAACATTTGGAATGAGCTTGGCCTTTCCATTATGGTCCAAAACCTCATTCAAAGGTAATATTTTCTTTAATACGCACGGGGTTTAGGGTTTTGAAGCATTGTTACCTTTACTTACAACTTGTATTTGTATGCAAAGTTATAAACTTATTAAATGTGGGTGGAGGGTTGGTGTAAGGGAAAAAAATTAGTGGCAACAGGGTTACCTCCTCTCAAGATCATCCTTGATCTATCCTAAGATGAGAAAACCTATCCCTATACCTTATTTAATAGAAAAAATCTTGTATTATAACTACACTGCATACTAATGCTAGCAGGCTTGTGTACATGTTCACATTGGCATGGCTCATTCAACTGTGCAGTGGATTATTGCTTTAGATCAAGGTATGCCTCGATTTATTGATGTATTCCAATGGTATAGATATTTTGTTACTTTTCTCAGAATGTTGGAAAAGAAAGGGCTTTATAGCCTCTAACAATTTTAAGATAAGTTTGATTATAAAAACAAAATTTGGGTATGTATTTTGATTTGGAAATCCATTGCGATTTGGTAAATAGAATGTAGGGTAAAATTTTGAAATGTTGGCATATGACCATCGTGGATGTGATTATATCATTTTTATTTGATTTAGTTTGATTCAGATATGGATCCAATTTGGCTGGTAGTCGGTTCCTTGATCTATAGATTTAACGATCTTGAATATACTCTCGATTTACTATGAAATGTATTTCTCATATTTTTAATTAAATGTATATTTAGATCAGATATTATTCTATTTAAATCTTAGCTAAATATTTTATTTTCACATCTACTATTTCTATCTATTTAATTACTGAAAAACAAAGAGTTATAGTAGTACAAAGATTTGGGTCTAATTATACAGAGATGAAATATTTGTGGGAAGCCTCTCGTCGCTAAGGTTGATACGTACTGTAATTTTAATATTTGATATTTGTTGTGTTTTAAATGTGTGAAGAGAACCCCTATCCTCTCCTTATCATATCTGTAAATTGCTTGAAGAAATAAAGAATTTGATTTATAATTATTTAGCTTAATAATGGGTCCTTTAGTAGGAGATTGATATAATTTACAATTTAAATTTCTTGCATAGGAAAACTAACTACTAGCATACTATAAATCAATAATAATAATAATAATAATAATAATAATAAACAAGTTAAAAGAGAAATAATTAACGTATTGCGTAGTCTCAATTTATAAAAACACTCAAAATTATAATCTCCTTTCATAATGTAATTATCAATACTAAAGTACTAGATGAATTTAGTAAGGAACCTGTCACCACTGACAGGAAAACATAACTGAATATGTTGTTCCTCCCAACAACCTCCTAGAGCATCCAAAACTTACTTGTTCTGGAACCCCCGATCCTGTTTGTTGAACCACAAGGGAAAATTTTGATCAATGTGCCATCTCTTTTCATGAATAGATTATTTCCCCATCCATTGCCAGCTTCCTTCTTATTCAATGGAAATACTATTTTATAGTATTTTTCCTAGGACTTTTTCATTTATGAGCCACTTGCTCTTTAATTACCCACAAGGTGTCTCGACCTAATTTGGGGGAATATGTCTCTTGCATCAATTGAGTTTTTACTCAGCAGCTTTCATCATTTGGCATTTCCTCTTGTGGGTTAGAAAACATTATTTTAACGACTACTTCAGTTCTAATTCCTCTCAGTTATTTAATTAATCAATAATAATAATTCCATTACATTTATTTTGAATTTATTTGTCAAAATATTAAAAAATATATCAAAGTAATTGACAATTTAAAATTTGTTGGTGTATTACACACACCTCCCCTTTAAGATTAACATTGTCCTCGGTGTTATTATTTCTTTGTCCTTTTATTCTTCCTTTATTTCACTATGAAATTGAAATGGATATGCTTCTGTCATATTAATTTCCAGTTCCCAAGTGGAATTCTCTGGACTAAGGTGCTTCCATAGCACCTTGACTTGTCTGATAGTATGGTTTTGGAGTAAAATCTCTCTCCTGTCGAGAATACGTTCTGGTTCCACTTGAAATTCTCCTTCGGGTTCCACCTGTATTGTTATATTTTTATCATTCAAGCTAGTATTATATTAGGATCTTTAACTAAGACAATAACAAGCATAGCAATCAAACATAAGAGACAATGAACAAAAACAATTTCCTCGAGGAAACTATAAAGGAGAAAACCCCACAACTTCCTTAGAGATAGAAATAGCACCAAAAGAAAAACCCCAAAAACATTAAGAATATCTCTCGACAGTAGTAGTCTCTCTCTCTCTTGTCCCAACAACTTCTTCTCTCTCAGTTATGCGCTACAACTGAGTGTGAGTGAATGTGTGATAAATAGAGAGGATCACTCTCTATTTATACTAATTCCTGACTTGACAATAACTCACTAGGGCCAACTTCTCTAGGAGATTCTAATAACCCTAGTGCCCCACAACTGTGGGGAATTTAAACCTTGATCAATCGGAGGGATACCCACAATTACTTTACATTACTTGTTTACATTATTGAATCTCCCGATAGGAACATTGGGGCATGACATGACTCAAATATCTAGTCTTGTATTCATCAGGTACATCAAGGACCCAATCATCTGATGATAGATCATGGAATCAACTGAATCAGATGAAGCATCACTCAATAGCTTTAGGCTTGATGGCATAGGTGTGGTGATGTATTTGTAGTACATCATCCTGAATCTCTTCGGGATATCTACTATATACTTCTCTTGTCCTAGGAAGATTCCATCCGCATTCTACCACACCTCCATGCCTAGAAAGTAACGCATCATACCCAAGTCCTTCATCTTGAACTAAGCAACAAGATTCCTCTTCGTGTTAGAAATCAACCCATCTACACCTATTAGGAACAAGTAATCTACATACAGTAGGATCATCACTGGGTTTCCTTCTTCAACCTTGTAATAAACGATGGGATCTGCTTTACTCTTGGTAAAGCCAAAACTAGTTAGGAAGTTGTCACTTTTCCTGTACCATGTCCTGGGTTCCTGTTTTAAATTGTATAGGGATTTCTTCAATTTGCATACATGACTCTCCCTGTCTTGTGTCTCAAAACCAAGTGGTTGCTCCACATACACTTCCTCTTCCACTACACCATTCAAGAAAGCAGTATTGACATCCATCTGGTGTATCTACCATTTCATCACTGCATCCAGAGAAAGTACTGATATGATGGAAGCGTATGTGGCTACAGGTGAAAAAGTTTCTTCATAATCTATTCCTTCTTTCTAGAAGAAGCCATGAGCAACAAATCTTGATTTATATTTTTCTATGTTGCCATCCACATCATGCTTGATCTTGTAGATCCATTTGGAAGATACAACAGAATTCCCTTATAGTCTTGGGACAATATCCCACACATTATTCTTCATGATCGACTGAAACTCTTCGATCATAGAATCCTTCCATTATTTCCTTTCTACCGCTTGGAAGGTTCTCTATCGATGAAGTCACATAATAGGGCTACATAGCCGAAGCAAGGCCTGGTTCTTTTCCTTTCTCTGTGATTTTCTTCTAGAGTCCCATATCTTTCTTGCAGCTTGGATAGATTCTCATACCCAAGCAGGTTTCCTCTTATCAGGATTCTTCTCCTGAGGTGGATCTATAGGTTCTCTAGGTTCTTATATTTCTCGATCTTCTCCTTGAATTTCTTCATTCATGGTTGTGTCATGAATTTTGGGTACTTTTGTTTCTTCAAGTTCTTTAGCAGGTCTCTTTCTAGATTTGTTGTAAGCTGAGTCTTGGTCAAATGTTACGTCCCTGCTGATGTCAATCTTCTGGGTTGGTTCTTGTTAAATTTATTAGGATGAGAATGATTAGCTTTGTGATGGTTCGTCCTGCTTTTCTTGGAGTGTATTGTGAGAGATTGATCTTCACTTTCCATCTTTTCTTCTCGAGATACTATCCAAGCTTCTTATTGTGAGCATTCCTCCCATAATCTACTAAAATTGAATAGCTTCTTTCTATTACAGATCCCTTGAATAAAAGAGTCCCAAGCTCTAGGGAGACCATTTGAGGTGGTCATCATAATTTCTACATTCTATACTTCTTCATCGACATCTTTGAATTGTTTCTTGATATGAGAAACCCTTGTTAAGTAAGATTGGATGGTCTACGCATTATGAATCTTTACATTCTTCAACTGATTTGTCAGAGTCATCTTTCGGTTTATGTTCTTCCATTCAAACAGTTTGGACAGGGCATCAAACATAGCTTTAGGTGTCTTTAGGGAGCACACATGTAGTATGAGGTGATCCTTGATTGAATCAGCAATAATCCTCTTAGCCATGACCAATTTATTCTTGTGTAAGTCCTTAGCCTCATCTCTCTATGGGACTGGAACCTCTTCATTGATGTAAGAGTCCAACTCATTTTCTTACAAGACCACAGAGATCCTATACTTCCAGGCTTGAAAGTTATCAGCTCCCTTAAGCTTTTCATCAAGCTTGGTATGATGAGACATCTTAACAAAGAACCTCAAATGGAAATGCAAAATATTTAGCTCTTACCAGGTCAAGATGTTAGAACTGGATCTGGAGCTGAATTTCTATAGAGTTGGTTTCGGAGCAGATTAGGGTTTGACTTTCCTAGAGTTATTCCAAACCAAAAACATTGATCTTGATATCTAAACTTTGATTTTGAGGAGGAGATCAATCCAGCCCTGGGATCACTTGGAAATTCCACTTCTGTGGAAAGCCCTAATTTTCGGTAGTAGTGTCGGGTCAAAAACTGAAAATGCTCAGAATCAGATTTTGCTTCGATAGAAAGATGTGCCCTGGAGATGAGAGTCATCCCAACCTTCTTTTGCTGAAAATATGTGGAGAGAGATCCAAAAAGTAAGAAGCCCTAGTTTCCATAGCTGTACAATGTATTCTTCTTAGGTTAGCTCTGATACCATGTTAGATTTTTATCATTCAAGCTAGCATTATCTTACTATCTTTAACTAAGAGAATAAAAAGCACAACAATCAAACATAAGAGACAATTAACAAAAAAAAAATCTTTGGGGAAACCATAAAGGATAAAACCCCACAACTTCCTCAGAGATAGAATCAACACCAAAAGAAAAACCCCAAAAATAGTAAGATGATCTCTCGACAGTAGTAGTCTTTCTCTCTCTTGTCCCATCAACTTCTTCTCTCTTAGTTATGTGCTACAACTGAGTGTGAGTGAATGTGTGATAAATATAGAGTCTCACTCTCTATTTATACTAATTCCTGACTTTCCAATAACTCACTAGGGTTGACTTCTCTAGGAGAGTCTAATAACCCAAGGCCCCACAACTGCAGGGAATTTAACCCTTGATCAATAGGAGGGTTACCCACAATGACTTTACATGACTTGTTTACATTATTGAATCTCCTTATAGGAACATCGAGGCATGACATGACTCAAATATATTACACACACTTCCCAGAATAAACATCGGGGTACAATATATAATATATGCAAGTGAATACATTCTGAAGTTACAAATACATGAACACTCCCTCTTAACTAGGAAGGTATTCTCTTGACACAATTTATCAGCACAAGTCTTCTTCTCTGTATCATCTGGATTATCTTCATCTTCAAGTCATCTTCATCCTTAAGTCATCTTCATCACTGGATCTGAATCATCACTCGATCTGGATCATTACTAGATCATCCTGTTGGATCATCACTGGATCATCACTGGTCATCATCAGGGGTGCTATCTCTTGATTCTTCTCATCATAGAAAGTTCTACAGTGCTATCCCTTTTCCATGCTGGTTGTAGGCCTAGCCTCCATGTAGATATTCAACTTCTTCAGTGCTTATATCTGACCATGGTTAGAAACACATCACAACTATGTCAAAAATTCCCGCCTATCACTCACATCTAACCATGTTTGAAAACTCATCGCAAACCATGTCAGAAGGGCTCAACAATCACATCTGACCAGGGTAGGAAAATCATCGCACACCATTTCAGAAGGGATCAACACTCACATTTGACCATGGTAGGAAACTTATCACACACCATGTCAAAAGGGATTTGCAGTTACATATGAACATGATAGGAAACTCATCACACATCATGTCGGAATGGCTCTGCACTTATATCTGACCATGATAGGATACTCATCACACATCATGTCAGAAAGGCTCTGCACCATATCCATGATATAGTGATATTTGATCTTGATATGCTTCAACTTGTCATCAAACACTGGGTTCTCAGACAACTTCACACAACTCTGGCTGTCGCAATATATACAAGTAGCATCCAAATGGAGATGAAATGAATCAGATAGTAGCTTCCTCATCCATCCTACCTCACAACTAGATGAACAAGCTATGACATACTCTGCTTCAGCTGTACTCAGTGCCACACAAGACTGTTTCCTCCTAAACCAAGAGATCACACCTGATCCCATACTGAAGCAGCATCCTGAAGTGCTCTTTCTATCGATGGCACTACCTGCACAATCTAAATCAACATAACCTTCTGGGTTAATATGTTGATCAGCCTTATACTTTAGCCCATAATAAATTGTACCCTTTAGGTACCTCAGAATATCCTTTGCAACAATCAAGTGAACATGTTTGCGATCTGTCAGGAACTGGCTCAAGGTGTTCACAGCAAAGAAAATATATGGTCTCATATTCTTTAGGTACATCAAGGATCCAATCATCTGACGATAGATCATGGAATCAACTGAATCGGATGAAGCATTACTCAATATCTTCAGGTTCGATACCATAGGTGTGGTCATGGCTTTGCAGTCCATCATCCCGAATCTCTTCAAGATCTCTACTGTATACTTTCCTTGTCCTAGGGAGATTCCATCTACATTCTACCACACCTCCATGCCTAGAAACTAATGCATCATACCCAATTCCTTCAACTCGAACTCAGCAGTAAGTTTCATCTTCGTTTCAGTAATCAACCCATCTGCACTTGTTCGGAACAAGTAATCTACATACATTAGGAGCATCACTGGGTTTCCTTCTTCAACCTTGTAGTAAAGTTTGGGATCTGCTTTACTCTTGGTAAATCCCAAACTAGTCAGGAAGCTGTCAATTCTGTGGTACCAAGTCCTGGGTGCCTCTTTTAAACCATACAAGGATTTCTTCAATTTGCACACATGAGTCTCCTTGTCCCGTGTCTCAAAATCAAGTGGCTTCTCCACATACACTTCCTCTTCCACTACACCATTCAAGAAAGTATTCTTGACATCCATCTACTATATCTTCCATTTCATCACTACATCCAGAGCAAGTACTGATCTGATGGAAGTGTATCTGGCTACTCGTGCAAAAGTTTCTTCATAATATATTCTTTCTTTCTGGAAGAAGTCATGAGCCACAAATATTGCTTTATATTTTTCTATGCTGCCATCTGTAGCATGCTTGATCTTGTAGATCCATTTGGAAGTTACAACAGACTTCCCTTCCTGTCTTGGGACAATATCCCAAACATCATTCTTCATGATTGATTAAAACTCTTTGATCATAGCATCCTTCCATTCTTTCCTTTCTACCACTTAGAAGGTTCTTTTATCGATGAAGTAACATAATAATGCTACATAACTGGAGCAGGACCTGATTCTTTTCCTTTCTCTGTGATTTCCTTCTAGAGCCCCATATCTTTCTGCACCTTGGATAGCTTCTCATACCCAAGTAGGTTTCCTCTTTTGAGGATTCTTCTCCTGAGGTGGATCTACACGTTATTGAGGTTGTTATATTTCTCGATCTTCTTCTTGAATTTATTCATTCATAGTTGTGTCATGAATTTTGGGTAGTTCTGTTTCTTCAAGTTCTTTAGTAGGTCTCTTTCTGGATTTGTTGTAAGCTAAGTCTTGGTAAAACGTTACGTCCCTGCTGATGTCGATCTTCTAGAATCCGGAGAAGTATATTCTGTAAGCCTTCAAGGTTCCAAATTATCCCACAAATATACCCTTCCTTCCTGAAGGATCTAACTTTGTCCTGTTTTCTTTCGGAATGTGTATGTACATTGGACAGCCGAATATCCTGAGATGGCTGACTTTTGGTTTCTTGTGAGAAAAGACTTCTTCAGGTGTCTTGTTTTCTAGTACTTTGTGTGGATTATGGTTCTATACATACACCGTTGTTTTGGAAGCTTCTGCCCATAGATGCATGGAAAGATCTTGATCATGAAGCATGGCCCTTGCAGCTTCCATGATCGTTCTATTCTTTCTTTCTGCAACCCCATTCTGTTGTGGATTATATGGAGTGGTAAACTCCCTCTTAATCCTTGAATCTTTACATTATTCTTTGAATTCATTTGATGTGAATTCTCCACCATTATCTGATCGAAAGGTCTTGATCTTCTTTTCTATGTGGTTAACGATCAAGGCTTTGAATTCCTTGAACTTGTTAAATACTTCATCTTTGTTGTTTAAGAAGTATATCCATGTATTCCTAGAAAAATAATCAATAAAAGAATCATAGTATACATACCCTCTTAATGAACTAGATGAAATTAGACCGCATACATCGGAGTGGATGATTTCCAAGATTCCTTTTTCCTTGCTCTCACTACTTGAAAATGTCTTCTTTGTATTCTTTCCCTTCGCACATCCTTTATAGACACCGTCATGTTTTGTCTAAATTTTTGGAAGTCCTTCAACAAATTTCCTCGCATGTGATAGTGCTCTGTAGTGCACATGTGCAATCCTTCTATGCCAAAGTTCATTTGACTCTACTAAGTCATGAGCTAAGGTTTGTTTTAGATGGCCCTTTAATTTGTATAGACCTCCTTCTTGTTCCCCAATCACTACTGCATCATCAATAGTCTTTCCCTTTGGCCACATGAGAACTTGGCCATCTACAAATTCAACCCTCATGCCTTTTGCATCTAATGAAGATATGGAGAGGAGGTTCTTCTTTATTCTTGGTGCAAACAAGAAATTCTTTATCTTCATATAATTTCCAGAGTCTAGTTTATAGGAGGATTCCCCACTACCTTTTATTGGATACTTGTAGTCATCTCCAAGTTTCACCTTGTGGGATGATTCATGTCCTGATAGTTTCACAAAAGATTCCTTAAATACCGTCATGTGTTTGGAAGCACCACTGTCTATAAGCCAATCATTGCTTCCATGTGAGATAATTCCCATGAGGGAAGAAATCAGAACATATTCTTCATCACTTGAAGAATCATCACTTTCATTTTTTATTCTTTTCTTGGGATGTTTATCATCCTCTGCAGTGTGAGCATGGTGTCTTTTATTTTTTCCCTTTTTCTTGTGAGAGTCACTTTTGTTCTTAGGACAGTCTCTAGCATAGTGTCCTCTTTCATCACATGTGAAGCATCTTAATCTGGGTCGATTCTTGTTAAATTTATTAGGATGAGAATGCTTACCTTTGTGATGGTCTGTCCTACTTTACTTGGAGTGTACTATGAGAGCTTGATCTTCACTTCCCATCTTTTCTTCTCAAGCAACTATCTGAGCTTCTTCTTGTGAGAATTCCTCCCATAGTCTACTAAACTTGAACAACTTCTTTCTGTTATAGATCCCTTGAATAAAAGAGTCCCAATCTCTAGGGAGACCATTCAAGGTGGTCATCACAATTTCTGCATTCTGTACTTCTTTATATACATCTTCCAATTGTTCCTTGATCTGAGAAACCCTTCTAAAGTAACACTGGATGGTCTCTGCATTTTGAATCTTTACATTCTTCAACTAATTTCTCTGAGTCATCTTTCGGTTTATGTTCTTCCCTTCAAATAGTTTGGACAGGGCATCAAACATAGCTTTAGGTGTCTTTAGGGAGGACAGCTGTGGTATGAGGTGATCCTTGAATGAATCAGCACTAATCCTCTTATCCATGACCAATTTCTTCTTGTGTAAGGCCTTAGCCTAATCTCCCTATGGAATTGGAACCTCTTCATTGATGTAAGAGTCCAACTCATTTTCTTCCAAGACCACGGAGATCCTATACTTGCAGGATTAGAAGTTATCAGATCCCTCAAGCTTTTCATCAAGATTGGCATGATGAGATATCTTACTAAATAACCTCAAATGGAAATGAAAAAGATTTAGATCTTACCAGGTCAAGATGTCAGAACTGGATCTGGAGCTGAATTTCTACAAAGCTGGTCTATGAGCATATTAGGGTTTGACTTTCCTAGAGTTCTTCCCAACCAAAAACATTGATCGTGATCTCTAAACTTCAATTTTGAGGAGGATATCAATCCACACCTGGTCTCACTCAAAAATTCCACTTTTTTGGAAAGCCCTAATTTATGGCAGTAGTGTCGGGTCAAAAACTGAAAATGCTTAGAATCAGATTCTGCTTCGATAGAAAGATGCGCCCTGGAGAGGAGAGTCAACCCAACCTTATTTTTCTGAAAATATTTGGAGAGAGATCCAAAAATTAGGAAGCCTTATTTTCCACAGATACACAATGTCTTCTTCTTAGGTTAGCTCTGATACCATGTTATATTTTTATCACTCAATCTAGCATTATCTTAGTATCTTTAACTAAGAGAATAACAAGCACAACAATCAAACATAAGAGACAATTAACACAATTTTTTTCCTCAGGGAAACCATAAAGAAGAAAACCTCGCAAATTCCTTAGAGATAGAATTAGCACCAAAATAAAAACCCCCAAAATAGTAAGTTGATCTCATGATAGTAGTAGTCTCTCTCTCTCTCTCTCTTGTCCCATCAACTTCTTCTCTTTCAGTTATGCACTACAACTAAGTGTGAGTGAATGTGTGATAAATAGAGAGGCTCACTCTCTATTTATACTAATTCCCGACTTGACAATAACTCACTAGGATCGACTTCTCTAAGAGAGTCTAATAACCCTAGGGCCCCACAACTACGGGGAATTTAACCCTTGATCCATAGGAGGGTTACCCATAATGACTTTACATGACTTGCTGACATTATTGAATCTCTCGATAGGAACATTGGGGCATGACATGACCCAAATACATTACAGACACTTCCCTGAATAAACATTGGTTTACAATACATAAGATATACAAGTGAATACATTCTGAAGTTAGAAATACATCAACACTCCCTCTTAACTACAAAGGCATTCTCTCGACACAATTTATCAGCACAAGTCTTCTTCTTTGTATCATTTGGATTATCTTCATCTTCAATTCATGTTCATCTTTAAGTCATCTTCATCTTCAAGTCATCTTCATCACTGGATCTGGATCATCACTCGATCTGGATCATTACTGGATCATCCTATTCGATCATCACTGGATCGTCACTGGTCATCATGACGGGTGCTATCTCTCGATTCTTCTCATCACAGGAAGTTCTATAGAGCCATCCCTTTTTGATGTTAGGTTTAAGGCTAGCTGTTGGATACATTTACCACCATACACACTCATTTTGGTCAATTTGGCCTAGTTAAACCACTATCATAATTTTTATTGACTTAATTGACATCATAGGAGCATTGTATGACATCAACATGAGGACACCCAGGCCTACCTTCAGTCAAGGAGGCTAACTAGAGCACTCTGAGGGTGATCTGAGTGTCATAAATGCCCCATATTGCTAGCTGATGGTTACAATTAGTTAAATAGAGAAGTGAAGGAACCTTCCTTCATTAAATTGATTATTTAATGAACTGGAGTCAACAGGGGTGCCTCCAACCACTTCTGATGGTCAGTTACACTTCAGTTAACCTCATTGGGGTTCATTGGAGTCATTGATGTGCTACCACTTGTTGGTTGGATTGCAGTGACATGTGTCTAAGCTACTTTCAGTTAGAATCAATCATTTATTGCACTCCAACTTCAGTTAGGGCTCAGTTGAGTCAGTTAGGGTTTTGATCAGTAGTTAACTTGAGTGTTGACTATGGCTTACATTCAGTTAAGCTAGAATCACTCATTCAATTCGAGTGACCTCCTTGGGAATTTGAATTTATTTTTCATTCATGCTTGCAGCATGATCATTGTATTGTATTACTCATTCTTTGTGTAAATATACAGAGTGGCTACTCATTTTATAGCACCATTACACCATTTTCATGTCTTATTGTTATTAATATTTGATGAGATTGTGTTCTAGTCCCTAGATTACCATGGCAAATTAATATGGTATCAGAGCAAAGGTCTTAGGTTCAATTCCCCTGAGCTACGCTGGAGGTGGGATGTTAGAGTATCGGGTACCTCCACATGGTATAACCGTTGCACCTCTAGGAATATAAAACAAGTGGACTAACCACCACTCCTGGTGATAGGGCCTTGTGTTGGGTTTCAAATGTTCACCAACATCTACAGGTTTTGGTGTAACAATAAACCTTACATGGTATCAAATATCACAATGGGATGAAGCTCAGATCTCTCAAAAAAACGGTTTTTGATAGATCTTGCATGAAAAATTGAGTAAAGCTAAAAAATTCCAGCACTGCACCAGAAGCCAAGGCTTACCACTTAATACCCCAAGTAAGGAAATTGTTGGTCAGGCTTTCTTGATCAACTATGCTGGGTGTGATGAAAGCCTAAAATGTGCAGTTTGTTCGACCTTACAGTGCCCCTTTTGTTCTAATTTGCAGGTTTTTACAGGTTCGACTTCGAATTGACTCATCAGTCCCTCTTCTCACCCCATTCACAAGCTATTCTGAATGGAAGTTGAAGATGATTGCATCTCTAAAGAGATGAGGTCTCTATGAGGTTTATATTGGACTTGGAAAAGAGTCTTATCAGAATGAGAATGACTGGCTAAATGATGGTGATAGAGATTTTGGAGCAATATGTTTGGCCCTTTTTCCTAGCTTGCATTACCTTATTGGTTCTGCTGAATACCCAAAGGATCTCTGGACAAAATTGGACAGAAAATTTGGCAAGAACAATGAGGATCATAATAGAACTTTGGAAAATACATCCAGCACCACAATATTTCTTTACTCAAAAGTCTCATCCTCTACTCTCTCTGATGAATTTGTTCAATATGAAGAAGAAGCAGAATCTTCTACACAGTCAATTCGAATTGAAGAAAGTCTCCTTGTAGTGACTCCTTCTCATGATGCTCCGGAAGTTTGTGAGATATATAATATCTCATCTCCTCATATGGATGAAACAGAAGAGTACATTCAAATCTCTGATATTGAAGAAAAACACTTCTGCACTTCCATGCAAGCACTCTCCAGTGATTTTCCTTTGAATTTTGTACAAAATTTGCCAGTAATTGCTTCCAAAAGTGAAGAGAAATTTGATTTTTATCCCTCTAATGTTTCTTATGGTGTGAAAATATGTTATACCTTTGATATTTTGGAAGAAATATCAGATTACCATAGTGATCCATTCGCTCCCCATGATCTAGATCTTCTAGCAAATTCCTGCAGGATTGCATGCACCAAAATTCAGAATTTTGAAGAAGAAGAAAGCTGTGCATCCACCATCTCGGTTGACCATTTATTTGGACCTGATATGAACCTTATTGGATCTAATATGATATTATTTATATATAATCTGATATTTCTTGTTTTAATATTTCAAATTCATAATCTTTTAGTACTGCTTATAGTTGTTCTTATCAACGGTGTGAAGAAACAAGTACCGCAAGTTTCCTACAAAACTGTTGCTGGGGATTTGATTTCATTTCACAGTTTTGGATCTGTTGTGAACTTATTTAGATATGATTTACTTTCTAATCTGATATTATTTGGTTCATATTTTAAAATCCAGGAGATTTCAATCATGCTTGTAGCTGCTCTCACCAATTTCTGTGTGAAAAATCAAGTACCACACTTTCTCTTCAAAACTGCTGATAGGGATTTGGTGTTAGTTTCCTCATGTGAGGTTGATAATATTTTATTATGTGATTCATTATATATTATATAAGCTATATCATATTATGGATCTCAATAAATCAATCTCCACAGTCCCAGGGCTTCTCTACCTTTGGTCACATGCTCATCTCCTCACAGAATTAGTAAAGAGGAAGACATTCTGCATCCACTTGGACACTTGCTCCTAATATTTGGGGCTGATTTTACCACTAATGGTTTTCTGTTAAAGGCTGCAGCATATAATTTTATTGAGTGTTCCACACATGGTTCGAATCCTCAAGAACCTTTGCTCTCTCTTCAGATGATTTCAGCTGCTCTACATGGGTCTAGTTTTCACCATGCAGCTGTTTATATTTCTAATTCAGTTGAGTGCATTGTTCTTCTTCCAAAGTGGAATATTCCTCCAGACATATTCATTTACTTTGGATTCATATTTTCACATGCACAGTCTCAGGATGCTGCTGCATAGAAGAACCAATTCTTGATTTGCTGCTTAGTTTGAGGGGGGGTATTTTTCCCATGAGGTTTTCCCCATTTCCTTGGTTTATTAAGCAGTTAATTTATTGTACAAGGTGAACTGTGGCCTTAGTTTCTGGGGCCATAGCATTCTTATTCACTTTATGTTTTCTACCCCTCCTGAGTATAGCTTAAGGGGGGGTGTTGGAGACATTTACCAACATACACACTCATTTTGGTCAATTTCACCTAGTTAAACCACTATCCTAAGTTTTATTGAATTAATTAACATCAGAGAAGCACTATATGATATAAAAATTAGCACATCCATTCCTACCTTCAGTCAAGGAGGCTAACTAATCCTTCTCCTACATTCGGGGAGGCTAACTGGAGCACTCTGGGGGTGATCTGAGTGTCATAAATGCCCCATATTGATAACTGATGGTTACAATCAGTTAAACAGAGCAATGAAGGTGCCTTCCTTCATTAAATTGATTATTTAATGATTATTTAATGAACTGGAGTCAACAAGGGTGCCTCCAACCAATTCTGATGGTCAGTTACACTTCAGTTAACCTCATCGGGGTTCATTGGAGTCATTGATGTGCTACCACTTTTTGGTTGGATTGCAGTGACATGTGTCTAAGATAATTTTAGTTAGAATCAGTCATTTATTGCACTTCAACTTCAGTTAGGGCTCAGTTGAGTCAATTAGGGTTTTGATCAGTGGTTAACTTGAGTGTTGACTATGGCTTACATTCAGTTAAGCTAGACTCACTCATTCAATTCGAATGACCTCCTTGGGAATTCAAATTTCTTTGTCATCCATGCTTGCAGGATGATCATTGTATTGTATTAATCATTCTTTGTGTGAATATATAGAGCAACTACTCATTTTGTAGCACCATTAAAGCATTTTCATGTCTTATTGTTATTAATATTTGATGAGACTGTGTTCTAGTCCCTAGATTACTATGGCAAATTAATAGTAGTCTCCATGTAGGTATTCATCTTCTCCATCGCTTATATCTGACCATGGTCAGAAACACATCACAACTATGTCATAAAGGCCCACCCATCACTCACATCTGACCATGGTCGGAAACTCATCGCAAACCATGTCAGAAGGGATCATCACTCACATCTGACCATGGTAGGAAACTCATCGCACACCATGTCAGAAGGGCTCAGCACTCACATCCGACCATGGTAGGAAAATCATCACACAACATTTAAGAAAGGATCTACACTTACATATAACCATGATAGGAAACTCAACACACATCATGTCAGAACGACTCTGCACTTATATCTGAACATGATAGGAAAATCATCACACATCATGTCAGAAAGGCTCTGCACTTATATCTGAGAATGATAGAAAACTCATCGCACATCATGTTAGAAAGGCTCTGCACTTATATTTGACCAATATAGGAAACTCATCACACATCATGTGAGAAAGGCTCAACACTTATGTTTGACCATGATAGGAAACTCATCAGACATCATGTCAGAAAGGCTCTACACTTATATCTAATCATGTGGGATGAACACATCACCACAGTCACATCAGAATGGATCTGCACTTATATATGACCATGGAAGGAACCAATCCTATCACCATGTCAGAATGGCTCTCAGACTCATCACTTCTCCTTGGAGAGAACCTCGATCTGGAGAACACCAAGCTTCTCCATGAGTTACTCAAACTTCACTCTGGCCAATGGCTTAGTCAACACATCAGCTATATGTTCATCCATCGCAACATACTAGAGCTTCACTAATTCTCTCTGCACCATATCCCTGATATAGGGATATTTGATCTTGATATTATTCGACTTGTGATCGAACATTGGGTTCTCAGAAAACTTCACACAACTCTGGTTGTCGCAATATATACAAGTAGCATCCAACTAGAGATCAAATAAATTAGACAATAGCTTCCTTAGCCATACTACCTCACAACTAGCTAAACAAGCTACGACATAGTCTACTTCGGCTGTACTTAGTGCCATGCAAGACTGTTTCCTCCTAAACCAAGAGATCACACCTGATCCCATACTAAAGCAGCATCCCAAAGTGCTCTTTCTATTGATGGAACTACCTGCCCAATCTGAATCAACATAACCTTCCAAGTTAATCTTTTGATCAGCCTTATACTTGAGCCCATAATAAACTGTACCCTTTAGGTACCTCAGAATATGCTTTGGAGAAATCAAGTGAACATGTATTTGATCTGTCAGGAACTGACTCAAGGTGTTCACAACAAAGAAAATATCTAGTCTCATATTTGTTAAGTACATCAAGGACACAATATTCTGACGATACATCATGGCATCAACTGAATCAGATGAAGCATCACTCAATAGCTTTAGGTTCAACTCCATAGGTGTGGTCATGGCTTTACAGTCCATTATCCTTAATCTCTTCAAGATCTGTACTGTATAATTCCCTTGTCCTATGGAGATTCCATTTGTATTCTCCCACACCTCCATGCCTAGAAAGTAATTCATCATACCCAATTCCTTCAACTCAAACTTTGCAGTAAGCTTCCTCTTCATGTCAGCAATCAACCCATTTGCACCTGTTAGGAATAGGTCATCTACATACATTACGAGCATCACTGGGTTTCCTTCTTCAACCTTGTAGTAAAGGTTGGGATCTTCTTTACTCTTGGTAAAACCCAAACTAGTCAGGAAGCTGTCAATTATGTCGTACCATGTCCTAGGTGCTTGTTTTAAACCATACAAGGATTTCTTCAATTTTCACACATGAGCCTCTCTGTCCCGTGTCTCAAAATCGAGTGGCTACTCCACATACACTTCCTCTTCCACTACACCATTTAAGAAAGTATTCTTGACATCCATCTAGTGTATCTTCCATTTCATCACTGCATCTAGAGCAAGTACTGATCTGATGGAAGTGTATCTGGATACAGGTGAAAAAGTTTCTTCATAATTTATTCGTTCTTTCTGGAATAAGCCACAAGCCACAAATCTTGCTTTATATTTTTCTATGCTACCATCTATAGCATGCTTGATCTTGTAGATCCATTTGGAAGTTACAACAGACTTCCCTTTTGGTCTTGGGACAATATCCCAGACATCATTCTTCATGAACAATTGAAACTCTTCGATCATAGCATCCTTCCATTCTTTCCTTTCTGCCACTTGGAAGGTTCTTTATCATGAAGTCGCATAATAAGGCTACATAATTAGAGCAAGATCTGGTTCTTTTCCTTTCTCTATGATTTTCTTCTGGAGCCCCATATCTTTCTGCACCTTGGATAGCTTCTCATACCCAAGCAGGATTCCTTTTGTGAGGATTATTCTCCAGAGGTCGATCTACAGGTTCTTGAGGTTCTTATATTTCTCGATCTTCTTCTTGAATTGATTCATTCATGGTTGTGTCATGAATTTTGGGTACTTCTATTTCTTCAGGTTCTTTAGCGGGTCTCTTTTTTGATATGTTGTAAGCTGAGTCTTGGTCAAATGTTATGTCCCTGCTGATGTTGATATTCTTGAATCCTGGGAAGTATATTCTGTAAGCCTTCGAGCTTTCAGATTATCCCACAAATATACCCTTCCTTCCTGAAGGATCTAAATTTGTCCTCTTTTCTTTCGGAATGTGTATGTACACTAGACAACCGAATATTATGAGATGGCTGACTTTTGGTTTCTTGCTGGAAAAGAATTCTTCAGATGTCTTATTTTCTAGAGTACAGTTCTGTACATACACTGTTGTTCTGGAAGATTCTTCCCATAGATGCATCGTAAGATCTTGATCATGAAGCATGGCCCTTGCAGCTTCCATGATCATTCTATTCTTTATTTTTGCAACCCCGTTCTATTGTGGATTATATGGAGTGGTTAACTCCCTCTTAATCCCTAAATATTTCCATAATTCTTTGAATTCATTTGATGTGAATTCTCTTCCGTTATCTGATCGAAAGTGTGACATCCCCGACCCTCCAACCGGCAAAGAGGACACTACCATGGCGTTAACCATCCAGGCTACTAGCCCCATGAACATGTGAATTCATAAAAATGCTAAAATAGAATGCATTGAAGTAGAACATACATAGATGCAATTATTTATCATACACAGTGGAAGCAACATACATTCACACAAGCATTCATTCAACATGTCCATCATAATCATTAACAGTAAATATGATTGCAGAAGTAAAATGGACAAGATCACTTATCTTATGAAGAACTCATTCCGCAACCCGCTATGTCACTGCAACGTTCCACCCAACCATAGGCCAGTGTGCTCATCAATCTCTCAGCAACACTGCCACCCCTGAGCTGGGCATGATTCTCCAAGGAATAAGGAACAAGCAGGCTTATACATAGCCAAGGGTACACAATCACAGCCAAGCCAACACAGTTGGGTTTATCAGGCCATCAACAAGACAGCCAAGCCAACATGGTCAGGTTTATCAGGCCTTCAAGGAGTTGGGAAAGGCTAAATGCTAAGCTGGTGAGCCCATCACAGGACTAGGAACACCTACACCGGAACTAGCCTGACTTCTAAGACACCCATACATACCCAACAAAAGGAATTAGTCCCCTCTCTGCTACACAGTCCCTCAGGCCCTGCATTCCCTTCCAGTGCTATTCAGGGGTTGTGGAGAAGAAAGCCAGCCCTCTAGATTTTTCTGTGTGGTTTCCAAACACCAGGTTTATCAAGCAAAACAAGCCCCCATCCCTGCTCCCAACACAGTTTGAATACCAACCATTGCACACATGCAATCAATCAGTTATTACAGCTTAAAAGGGAAAATGAATCATGAGTCGTTCTTGGCCCTATCATGGCCAAAGTGACTCCCAAGCGAATTACAATAGTCCCAACACAACAACAAATTCAATCACCACATGAGGAAAGACAGCAGTCCGTCCTGGACAACTAAGCAAGCATAAAATACTTACACAAACCGCAACACAGTCCCTGAGCGTAAAAATGGCTCTCCACAGGAGAAATTGTGGGTGTTAGTGGCCGAAAATCTCCCAGCTTGATGCATAACAGCAACACAAGACCCACAACTTATCCTGTGAGGAAAGGATATAGCCACACCATCCGCAAATCCGTAGAGGAAAAACTACATGGGTAAAACCAGGAAAGTCCTGTGCATGAGAGAGAACAACAATTCCACTCCTGCATGAGGATGAACAGCTCTGCCTCTGCACGTGGATGACAAACAATGGTGAGAATGCATAGTAGTAATTCCTCTGCCCAATGTGAGGTTCAATCCGCTGGTGGAGTGTGCGTGTGGGAAAGGACTGATAGTCCTGCCACACTCTACTCCCAGCCATAACTTCCCCAACTACCAGCAACAATTCTTAATGGTGGTGGTTGGATAAAACAAGGAAAGATGACACATGGCTTTTTCCCTCATTGCCCAAGGTTTGACATTTCCCCCCACCCTTATCCTTGTGAAAATCATGCCCCTTCTCAATTTAGTTGCCGCGATCGTAGCTGGTTGGGTTAATTTTAATTAAAGATTCATATTTACATGATGACAAAACTCAATATGTATGTCGCATGCCCCGATATACCATCGGGGACAATTTAAATCCGAAACATAGCATAACCAATCAATGGTGGGGCCTTGGCCTTTAGCTCCTCACCATGATTATTTACAATATATACATCATATACATCTAATGCAACGGGGTCAAAACCAAGGTGTTACAGAAAGGTCTTGATCTTCTTTTCTGTGTGGTTCTCAATAAAGGCTTTGAATTCCTTGAACTTGCTGAATACTTCATCTTTGTTCTTTAAAAAGTATATCCATGTCCTCCTAGAAAAATCATCAATAACAGAAACATAGTATACATACCTACTTAATTAACTAGATGACATCGGGCCACATACATTGGAGTGGATGATTTCCAAGATTCCTTTTTCCTTGCTCTTGCTACTTGGAAATGTCTTCTTTGTATCTTTCCTTTCACACATCCTTTGCAGACACCGTCATGTTTTCTCTAAATTTCTGGAAGTCCTTCAATAGCTTTGCTCACAAGTGGTAGTGCTCTATAGTGCACATGTGCAAGCCTTCTATGCCAAAGTTCATTTTTCTCTACTAAGTAATGGACCAAGGCTTGTTCTGGATGGCCCTTTAATTTGTATAGACCTCCTTTTTATTCCCCAATCACTACTGCATCATCAATAGCCTTTCCCTTTGGCCACATGAGAACTTGGCCATCTACAAATGCAACCCTCATGCATTTTGCATCTAATGTATATATGGAGAGTAGGTTCTTCTTTAGTCCTGGTACAAACAAGACATCCTTCATCTTCATAGACTTTCCAGAGTCTAGTTTATAGGAGAATTCCCCACTACCTTTCATTGGATACTGGTAGTCATCTCCAAGTTTCACCTTGTGGGGTGATTCATGTTCAGATAGTTTTACAAAATATTCTTTAAATCCCATCATGTGTTTGGAAGCATCACTATCTATAAGCCAATCATTACTTCCATGTGAAACAGTTCCCGTGAGGGTAGAAATTAGAACATATTCTTCATCACTTGAAGAATCATCACTTTCATTTTTTATTCTTTTGTTGGGATGTTCATCATCCTCTGCAGTGTGAGCATGATGTATTTTATTGTTTCCCTTTTTCTTGTGAGATCCACTTTTGTCCTTAGGAAAGTCTCTAGCATAGTTTCCTCTTTCATCACATGTGAAGCATCTGAATCTGGGTCGATTCTTGTTAAATTTATTAGGATGAGAATGCTTACCATTGTGATGGTCTGTCCTACTTTTCTTGGAGTGTACTTTGAGCACTTGATCTTCAGTTCCCATATTTTATTCTTGAGCTACTCTCCAAGCTTCTTCTTGTGAGCATTCCTCCCACATTCTACTAAACTTGACTAACTTCTTTTTGGCATAGATCCCTTGAATAAAAGAGTCCCAAGCTCTAGGGATACCGTTCAATGTGGTCATCACAATTTCTGCATTCTCTACTTCTTCATCTACAACTTTGAATTGTTACTTGATCTAAGAAACCCTTGTAAACTAAGACTACATGGTCTCCACATTTTGAATCTTTACATTCTTCAACCGATTTCTTAGAGTCATCTTTTGGTTTATGTTCTTCCCTTCAAACTGTTTGGACAGGGCATCAAACATAGCTTTAGGTGTCTTTAGGGAGGACACCTGTGGTATGAGGAGATCTTTGATTGAATCAGCAATAATCCTCTTATCCATGACCAATTTCTTCTTATGTAAGCCCTTACCCTCATCTCCCTCTAGAATTGGAACCTCTTCATTGATGTAAGAGTCCAACTCATTTTCTTCCAGGACCAGGGAGATCCTATACTTCCAGGCTCAAAAGTTATTAGCTCCCGCAATATTTTCATCAAGCTCAGTATGATGAGACATCTTAATAGAGAACCTCAAATGGAGATGCAAAATATTTAGATCTTACCAGGTCAAGATGTCAGAACTGGATCTACAGTTGAATTTCTACAGAGCTGGTTTACGAGTAGATTAGGGTTTGACTTTCATAGAGTTCTTCCTGACCAAAAACTTTGATCTTTATCTCTAAACTTTGATTTTGAGGAGGAGATCAATCCAGGCCTGGGATCACTAAAAAATTCCACTTCTATGGAAAGCCCTAATTTATGGCCGTATTGTCGAGTCAAAAATTGAAAATGCTCAGAATCAGATTCTTCTTCGACAAAAAGATGTGCCCTAGAGAGGAGAGTCATCCCAACCTTCGTTTGCTGAAAATTTGTGGAGAGAGATCTAAAAAGTAGGAATTCCTAGTTTTTGCATCTGGATAGTGTCTTCTTCTTAGGTTAGCTCTGATACCATGTTATATTTTTATCATTCAAGCTAGCATTATCTTAGGAACTTTAACTGAGAGAATAACAAGCACAACAATCAAACATAAGAGACAATGAACACAATTTTTTTCCTCGAGGAAACCATAAAGGAGAAAACCTCACAAATTCCTCAGAGATAGAATCAACACCAAAAGCAAAACCCCAAAAACAGTAAGATGATCTCCCAACAAAAGTACTCTCTCTCTCTCTCTCTTGTCCCAACAACTTCTTCTCTCTCAGTTATGCACTACAACTGAGTGTGAGTGAATGTGTGATAAATAGAGAAGCTCACTCTCTATTTATACTAATTCCCAACTTGAAAATAACTCAATATGGCTGACTTCTCTAGGAGAGTCTAATAACCCTAGGGCCCAAAAACTGCGGGGACTTTAACCCTTGATCAATAGGAGGGTTACCCACAATGACTTTACATGACTTGTTTACATTATTGAATCTCCCGATAGGAACATCGGGGCATGACATGACTCAAATACATCACAGGCACTTCTCAGAATAAACATCGGGGTGAAATACATAAGATATGCAAGTGAATACATTTCGAAGTTACAAATACATCAACATGTATAATATTCCAGTCAATCACATGAGTATCATCATGAACATATTTCTTTAAAATTGAAATAAAAAACATAATGTACTTTTATTGTAGGTGGTAATGCTAATTGATATGCCACCGAAAAAACAATTTGCTAAAATTTTAAGTGATCCACAATACCTGGGCACTAATTTTGAGTATTTTCCCAACATTAAGGAACTTTTCCTGGGTTTTACTTTTACATAAACATGATCTCCTACCTAGAACTCTCGTAGAGTTATTTTTAAGTCGACATAACTTTTTTCCTAACTTGGGAAACATTCATTGTACCTGTTTAACTGTTAGTTCCATATCTTTCAATATTTCAAGTCCTAACGTTAGTTTTTCGATCGGATTACTCCAAGACATTGGAGTATTACACTTTATTCCATACATTATATCAAATGGACTTAATCCAGTTCAAGCTTGAAAATGATTTTTATATGTAAATTCTACCATATGCAAATAATCTTCCCACTTACCTGCTTTATCCATTATGAATATTCTAAGCATGTATTCCAAAACCTTAATTACCCTTTTTGTTTGTCCATCAGTTTGAGGATGTTATGCGGTGCTAAAATTTAATTCTTTTCATAAACCTTTAAATAAATCCTTCCAAAAATTTCCCGTAAATTTTGCATCTCTGTCTGAAATTACTATTTTAGGTACACCGTGCAATCTGAAAATTTCCTTGTTAAAAATATCAGAAATGTTAATAGCCTTATACGTATATTTCACTGGAATAAATTGGGTTTCCTTACTCAATTTATCTACCACGACCATGATTGAGTTGTGTTGCTTAACATTTTTAGGTAACCCAGTTATGAAATCCATACTAATAATTTGCCATTTCCATTCTAGATTAGGTAATGGTTGTAACAATCTGGCTGGATGCTAATGTTTAGCCTTTACCTATTGACATTCAATACATTGTGCTAAATATTTTGCTACTTCCTTTTTCATGTTAGGCCAAATGAAATCCTTCCTTATTATGGTAATCATTTTTTGTTATCAAGGATGTCCTGAATAAGTTCTTTTATGAAATTCATCCATAATAATTAATTTAATATATTCCAAATTAGGTATATATAACCTTATTTTTTGTAACAATAACCCCTTTTTTTCAAACTATAATATGTTTTTACTTGATGTACTTCATTTTTTGCAGTCTTCTCTTTTAATTTATGATAATCTTTATCAAATTTTTCTACACTTTTAATTTTATGCCCTAAATTTGTTTCATACTTGCCTCTTGTTGCTGCATACAACAAATTTGTATGACGAATTAGAGCATCCACCACTAGTATTCTCTTTTCCTTTTATATGTTTTATTACAAAATCATATTCGCTTAAAAATGATAACCATCTAGCTTGTCTAGCGTTAATATTAGGTTGATCAAATATGTATTTTAAACTTATATTATTAGACATTAATAAAAATCTCATTCCTATGAGGTAGTGTCACCACAATTTAAGTGCATGAATGATGGAAACTAATTCTAGCTCATGAGTATCATAATTCTTCTCGTGTTCTTTTAACTTCCTAGACTCATAGAATAAACATAATTTTCCTTAATTAGTACTCCTCAATTAGTATTCCACCTATACCTTCTTTGCATGTGCTCGTACATACAACAAAATCTTTAAATGGATAAGTAATTTTTAGAATAAGAATTGTTGTTAATAAATGTTTTAATTTATTAAAAAATTCTTCACATTTTTTTGTTCCAATCGAATTTCTTACCTTTATTTTGTAATGAAGTTATAGGACATGCTATATTAGAAAATCCTTCAATGAATTTATGATAATAGTGAGTAATCCCCATAAATGATCTTATATCAGTTACATTGTTGGGAATAGACCATTCAGTGATAGCTTTTATTTTATCGGGATCTACTAATATCCCATCCTTAGACACCACATGTCCTATATATTTAATTATGTAATTGAAAAAGCCACACTTGTTAAACTTGGCAAATAATTTCGTTCCCTTAATACTTGTAGGAATTCTGTAGGTGTTCTTCATGCTCTTGCTTATTTTTAGAATAGATTAATATGTTGTTGATAAAGATGAATACAAATTTATATAAGTATTTACTTAACATACTATTCATCAAACACATAAAAACTGTTGGGAATTTGTTGACCCAAAGGGAATTACGACAAAATCATAATGACTATACCGGTTTCTAACAACAATCTAAAAGATATCCTCGTCTTTAATCTGTACTTGATGATATCCGAACCTCAAGTATGGTTTTGAAAATAGTGTTTCTCCTCGAAACTAATAAAAAGATCATCAATACAAGGCAGAGGATATAAAAAATGGGCCTCCAAACAAAAAAAAATACTATTCAAATCAACTTTTTAAGAACCAATCACAATCTAGAGAATGACATCATCTATAATAATTGAGTTGGCATTACTTGAGTTAAGATTGCTTATTTGTCATATTCTAAATGGTTCATGAAAATCTTGGTCAACCATGGTAGTCTACAAGTACTTTTACACCTAGAGTAAAGTATTAATGCATTTTCACATTTTTTAAATAAAATATATTATTGTCCCTTCATATATTTTGAAAAAGACAATATATGTCTTTTCACTTAATATGAATGTCTTTTCACAATTTTAAATATATGTTATAATTATCCATTTTTTCTTAATATTAAAAATATCTTTTATTTACGTATTTTTACTTTTAAATATATGATATATTCATCCATTTTTCTTAATCTCAAAAATATCATATAAATTGGAATTTTATTTTATTTTATTATTTTAAAAAAATATTATTAAAATTTCTAATACTTTTAAAACATGTTATTATTAGATTGATATAAAAAATTTACAATAAAAATACATTACAATATAATAAATTTATAAAAATCCAATTTAAAAATTAGCTTTAAAAAAACTAATTTCTAGATAACAAAGCATTATATTAATCTATATTATATTACAATTAATTACAAAACCCTAAAATGTTACCTTATAAGAAATATTAAAATTAACTTATATAATTGCATTAAAATACAATATTTTACAAAATTATATTACAATTAATTAGTTAAAAACTTAAAACTTTAAATTATAAATTATTAAATCAAATTTTAAAAATTAATGACATATAATACTGTATTAAATTATATTACATTATACAAAATATTAAAATTAAATTATATAATTACATTAAAATATAATATCTTATAAAATTATATTCCAATTAATTAATTAAAAACTAAAATACTCAAATTAAAGTTTATTAAATCAATTTTTAAAAATTATAAAATATATAATATATATATTCACCTATATCAAAATAAAAAATTATTAAAATGAAAATCTAAAATATATTAAAAAAAATGTCCCAAACTTAAAAGCAAACTATCATTCCTTACCAAATACCATTCTTGTTGAAGGAAACGTAACTTTCAATTGCTATTGGTAGCATTGACATTATTGTCCTAGCCATGTTCCAACATAAGCTAGATAGAGTAAATCATAGCTAAGTACATTAAATTTTGTAAATATTATATATATATTTTTTATTACATAATTTTTTTTATTATAATTAATATAATTATTTATTTATTTTTCTTAACAAAATGATCTCTAATTTTTATTATTATTTCTATACAAATTAAAAAATAAATTAAACTTCAATCAATTTAATCATAAAACAATGTGTTTTTATTATAAAAACGTTTAAAAAATTGAATAAAAAATAAAAACTTAATTAAACTTCAATCCATTTAGGCATTAAAGCAATTATTTTTATTATAAAACCTAAAAAAAATCAAAGTCAAAATTAAATTTAAAATGTATCTTTAAAAAAAAGTTTTAAAGGGGAAAATTCATTATTTTTAAAAACAAAATGATAGGTGCCTCCATCAATTGTCGCCTAAGTTCATTTGCCATTTCATCGCCATCAATCGCCGCCCAGTTCATAGGATACGAAGCTACGCCCTAGTTGGAAGGAAGGGAGTTCTAAATCTAGTCTAGATGTAATAGAATTGAATCTGATTCCAGTGAGTATGCTGCTTCAACCTTTCCTGCTACCTCAATCGATTTTTTATCACACATGCTACATGCCTTTGATGCCACACCCAATATGATGCCAATTACCCAAACCTAAAACCACCAACTCCACCTCTGTCGTGACTTTCTCTCTGTGTCAAGAGCCATCTTCGATCCTTCAAGTTCGAAGTTGGAAGGAAGGTTCAAAAAGAGGGACTCTAACACGAGAAGGAATTTCAGGTTCCTCTGATGTTGGGCAACCCATAGTACACCCAACCTTGCTGGTAAAGCAGGACTCCTTTGCTTATTTAGGTAGGTAGGTAGTTTCGACTAGTGGATTTCTTATTTATTTTGATTGGTATGGATCAAGTGGAAAGTGGGAAGAAATGGGTAGAAACACAACATGTAGACCACTCTCTATGCTCAGCTTGTAGGTTGTGGTTCCTCGCCACTAAAGATGAAGTGCTTAATCTGCCTCAAAATTTTGGATAGCGTAGAATCCTCTGATGCCAATATAATTGTGACAGAGAACTATATAGATACTGTATCCCAATCTCTACTCCATGCTACCTCGACTGATGGTGGGGATTAACATCTCTAATACACTGGAAATGGGTAAGATGTTGGAGACTCTGTAGTAATTGCTTCCACCTTTTCCTGTGCTGGCACATTTACTGGTTCTGCATCACCTCGAACTTACACTTGATATAAATATTGAACTGAAACTACAACCACTTCTTTGTACTAAAGAAAGCTCATTGGCTGAATCCTCTTTTGTTGCATCCTGTGCTACCTTCTCTACTGGTTAGTGGGCGGAGGTGAAACTGGATTCTATACTTTTTATTACTATCCAAATGTTTCATTTTTACTAATCGTTTCATAAGCATCCTAGGTATAGGCTTGTTGTTTTCCAGGTTCAGGTGAAGCAATTATAGATGCAACAGTTGTTTCCGTTGTTGATTCTGTCAGTGTAGAGTCTGTTGATTTGGTTGGTTCAACAACATATTTCTATATAAACTTTCCTAAGTGTAGACATAACTTTTGGTCGCTACACAGTAGGGTAGATTTAAGTAGAAAAATGAGTAAGTGGATATTTTTTGTAGTGAATATTTTAACTATAGTTACAACTTTAATGGGGTACATCAGGAACATGGTCGAGTGGTCCATTAACTGTAGAGGAATGTATATATACCCCTACAAACCCTACTCTATGCACTCGATATATATGGAATGTATCATTAACAATATATTTCAGGACAGTAACATAATAAATTGTTCTCATAAGCAGTAAATCTGAATAATGGCAATAGTAATTTCATTGCCAATCTTCCTCAAAAACCTTCTCTCTCTCAGTTGGAAATATTTACAAATGAATTTAGAAATAGACTGGGCATATATACTTGAATCCGGATGACTCAAACATAATTTAAGGATCATGTTTTATGGGCAATGGTGCTGATATACATTGCACATAGAAACTAACACTATAAGCTTAAAATGGTGTGTTTCACATATTTTAAATTTTCTCTATTTGGATAGCATGAAATAAACATGATTATTTAGCTGAAAGGGGAAGCTACCTTTCCCATACTATGAAGCCAACCCCATGGACGATCCAAATATCTTAAACTCACCAAGTATGCTTGGATGTAGAGTAGAAATGGTAACTATAGAAGTAGGTGGACTTGCTATTGTTGGCCGCATGACTTGACTGCAAGCATTTTAAAGCCCCCAGATATATAAATATAAAGTTATAAACAGCTAATTTTTTCACTCAAGTTAAAAAAATTCTAACCTCTTAAAACAAAGCTAACATGTTTATTGTATATGCTGAAGGTAAAGAGGGCTTGATTGGAATGTCATTCAAATTGGGGATCTAGGAAAATAGTGGTAGAATAGCTGCCAAGAATGTAAAATGCAATTTAAATTTATCCCAACAAATATATACTTCATAGGTCATTTTTTTTGAAATACAAAACTCTTGAGTTTAGCACCTAGATGAGGGACTACTTTGGATTACTCTGACACCTTGGAGAGAACCCTAATTCCTACAGGTTACAAATACCAAGCTAAGGAAAAAGTTTAACCAATTCAGAACACTACATAACTGACCCAATGACATAGTCAAACTTCAGTCATGATTGTAAGAACTCTTGCCTGCTTGACCGCTCCCACACCTTGAGATCCCATTGCTGAAAGAGCAAAGACACAAAAATAACAAAATAAAGTTACTATAAAAAAAATTCAACCATAAAGAGCTTGTGAAAAATAGAAAACAACAACTAAGTCCATTCCAAAAGTTGTTGGAAAAAATTTCCACCATAAATACAGCTTACCACCCAGATGACCAAGGCTCGGATTTAGCCCCAGAGACAACCTGAGGTAACACTCCATGCCTGATTCTTTTCCCCCATTCCATGCCTTGTGTGCTTTTTTGGAATGAAAATGTGTATCTACCTCTGCATGTATATAGCATGACCAAAAAATCAACAAAATCCCTTGCATTAAATCTTATAGAAATTTGGTAGCACTAGTGCACCTTTGTTTAGGCTATGTGATACTTTATCTAAAACTTGGGTAGAACCATAAGCACATAGAGATGACAAGATTGAAAAAGTTGGATTTAGAGTCACAATTACAATTTATTTTTAATATTTATATGTTAATTTATTTTACCTATATAATGCATAGCAACAATCTTGATTATTTGGGTGACCTTGAAAGCTGAAACACTCATATACAACATTGTGTCATGCATTTGTGCTTACTAAATAGTGAAATCTATTTGCATGGTCATGAAAGTATTTTTTTGAATTTTAAATATGTCTTTATAAAGATTTACATATACAGAACAAAGGAAACAATGATCAAACAAGACATGCCCACAATTACTTGAAACGGGATCAGACTTACTAAATCACCTATTTCTTTCTAACATATGTGCATGATCAGGCCAAAATACATAAATTTAGCCCATAATTTCCTCAGATTGTGTCCAAATGTAGATCTAGGGCCATTTACAGACTCCAACACTCCTAACATTACTTAAAATCCTTTAGGGCACCATCATCATGAACAATGTCACCCTCACTAAAGAATGTGATCAAACTCACCCGTGGACACCCATGCAAATATGTGGGTAACAAAGTCCTAAAAGAAGAATGGAATCCTTAAGAAATGAAATATAAGACTAGGTTGCACAAACCCACCTTGGCTTAATGAGCCACATAGGATGGTTACTAGGAGAAAAAAGGTACCAATAGAAGCAAAATGAGATAAGATGGAAGGGACATGAGAATGTGGTGATGGAGCATCACTCGTAGAACTATCTATATTAGGATAGTAAGTTTTTATTTGAATAATACTCAAAATGTTTATTTCAATTGTATGTTGTAGAATTCAATGGATCAACGATGACCCAAGAGTGAGTTGAAATCAATTGTGCTATACAACAAAACCAACGATCAAGGAAAATGGGTTTCAATGCCACTATATATTGGGTCATGGGTAACAATGAAAATGTTAGCACTGGAAATGAGCCCCCAAGGTCAAGCGAGGGGAGGCCACTCCCAAGAAATAGTAGAACTACTTTAGACTACACCTCTAGCCCTACACAGTTAGAGAGGGATCTCTTGTTTGTCACCGGAGTCTACTCCACATAAGATTTTCGATCTCATGTGTCACTAGAGCCTACTCTGCATAGGATTTTTAATCAACACAATCAGGGGACTAGGATCCTGAATGGGGTAAAATATGTTGAGGAAAGGTGCATGGTGGGATTATTGGGGGAAAGGGACCATGGGAAAATGGAGTCAAAACTTGTGTAAGAAATGAATACAAAGGGAAAGAATGACATGGGGTTGCAAACAGAGGCAAGATAGCAGTTGATCTCCCAATCAGGAGATATTTAACGGGTGATTAGAGAACAAGAAGGGACATTCCATCGCATGGAGCACCAGGAAGATGAATTCCATGCAACTTTAGAAGAACCATTGATAAATTCCTGGAACAATAGTAGGAGCATAGCGAGTATGAATTCCTAACCATTATACACTATGTTGCAAACGTGAAACCAATCAACAAACTGGAATGGAAAGAAGAAACACATTTACACGTAAAAGGAGAATACATATTGGGAAAAGAAACAACACATGAATCTCTGTCGTGAGAAAATAGTTCTTTCACTACAATTTTTTCATACATAGGTATTAATTTTTACAACTAGGGAGCCTCAGCCCGGGAATGTTTCCCAATCCAATTCACTAACTCCTTTCTCCCTCTATCAAGAGTGTTTTTATAAAACCCTATTGCTGATACTACCGAATTAAAAGTGGTTACAAGTTGCCATCAAGCGTTAACAGTGCAAGGAGTGGAGTATCACCACGTTTACAAATATAAACAGACACTATGGCGCTAGTGACCATATTCGGCCTGGGTAACGGTTCGACACACTCGGCCGCCAAGACGGATGATGAGTATGATGCATCCTCCTAGGATTTGAGGTGTGTGCTTCCACCGTGTTCAAATGTAGATTTTAGCATGGGCACACACTGGTGAGGTAGTCAGCATCCTTCCCTAGTCTAGTCACATCCGCCACCTCCTTCTTCGCCCGGTAACACTGTTATACGTGGGATTTGGAAGAAGTGTCGTATTGCTTCTGGTTTAGATGAACCTATGGGGTGGTTTTTCATTCTTGTACTTCTCACCTCCAATGAGGTGAGCTCTCCCACAGGCACTAGGGTGCAGCATATCTACACCAGCCCCACCACCCTTGGAAAGTGGACATCACAAACTGGGCTATTATGGATTTAAAACCCTGATGCTCCCATCTGAATGAATGTTTATATAGGGAACATTCAATGGTTGTCCCCTTCTATGGAGGCTTTGGTGGGCATGATGGTATTATGGGTTCCTGGAAAAATACTTACGTGGAGTAAGTGTCCAGGCCTCGTGTTGTTGGAAACACGAGTATCACATCTAGGCCCTGATGGTTGGTCTCACCATTGGCATGCAAATACCAAGGCAATGAGTGAGTGTGGAACGTTCTCACCAACCATCAACACCCCCAGACGGATAAGCTTTTCAAACCAGATATTCATTGTTAAACTCTATCAGGCCTTTGCATCTTCATGGAGAAGTAGAACTCAGGTTCTGGAGATATGTTAGTTCACTCTTGTTGAACTAAAAGTAGTATTTATAAGGCTTCAAGATTGATCTTCACAAAGGTTGGTCAACATACCTGCACACTTTGTCATCAAGTGTATCTGGTATCAATATGTGTGAAGGCATAAGCAGAGCGATCTTCTACTTGATGGAGATCTAGTCACTTTGTTTCATCAATAGCGACACTTCACCGTCAGCTGTGGGAAGGATCTCGTGTATGCCATCTAGTGCAAATGAATTCAAAAACAGAATGGCATCCCACATCATGGTGGATTTGCACTGTTTGAGTAGCAGATTTGCTGGCTACTTTTATTAGTTCTGCAGGCCAGCTCACACAAAAGTCTCCTATCTCCAGGGAACATAATTATACCACAAGGATGGCTCCCCTTGAACTAAACCACATGCCACACCTGCGAACCGAGGAAAATAGTGTTGTTGGACAAGGCTTCCACCTTAGGCACATCCTGAATGGCATTGGAGGAATCGACCAATATGCAATGGGGTAGATTACACGCATGAATGCCTCCTTCACTGTCACCTCCACACTAGATGGGAAACCTGTACCTTGGGAGTCTTCTCAGCCGTTCGATCAAAGGAATCTTTTACAATTACTGTCCACATTCCATTCATCCTATCGCTAACTTTTCTCTTTTGAACATTGCGGGCAGTTCTAGATCATGACATGTTCTTAACCACCGATCAAGACCGACCTTTCATGCAACCGTCGATCTAAGTGGGCCCCACCATATTTCGTAATGAGAAACTTGGATATTTGTTTCTTCTATTTCGCATTTTAAAATGAACCCGAGCCATAGATTTATCTCCTTCTTCAATGCGGTTTTTGATCTACGTGACCTCTACCGCCCTTTCACGATTTGAGATTGTAGTTTTACCCGTACAAGTATGGATTGTGAAATAAATTTAGGCTATAGATCTTCCCTAGACCTCATCTCAGCCGTCGAAAGCTTCCTATCTTCAACACATTTCGCAATCTGGGAAGGAAGCCTTGATCGTGCATGTTTGCTCATGCGAAGCGATTTGGAGCCAGTGATCCATCTTCGATCAATCGCATCCTTTGCTTATGACCCTTTCCCAATGATAATAGTGCACTTGTCGCTTTCCTCGATGAAGGGAAACCATACGAGATTCGAGGCACTGGGATCACTACTGAACCTCCATCAAGTGCTTAGATCAACTGTTAAAAATAGAGTGTTAAAAACTGGCTCCATGAGGGATGCTATCCTCCCAGTGAGGTAGCAAAAAACCCCCATAGACCAAGTTCCAAAACCATTGGGCCGCCTTCAGTCTTTCTTTGACATCTCCATTCTGCTCCATGTTACTGCTTTAGTGAATTCGTACCACTCTTTGCAAATCATGCTAGTGACTGTAAGCCTGTGCTGGTAACTGAAAATGAAAACAAACTGAAAATAGTAATGAAGGAAATGCTCGATAACAGCTGAGCTTTTTTTCTCCTACCTACTCTACCTAACTTTGTACACAAGTCCGATTAAGTGAAATCAGACTTCCAATGAAGCCAATCAAGCAACTTTCCTAATATTCTTGTTCTTGTATGGGGCTTAATGGACATAAATGAAATAGATAATGGGAGAAGGAAATGATGAACAAACTAATATTTAAGGTAGAGATGCGACCAATCATTTCCTTCACCCAGACCCTCCATGTATTTGGCCACAGGGTCATAGAAATCACGGAAACCTCCAGCACGTTCTGTCACCTACTCATGGGAAATCTATCCGGAGCTTCCTACTTCAAAGGAGTCATCAGGATGACACTTCAAAGATTGCATATGAGGATCCATAGAATATTTCTCCAATGGAACATCCCTCTCTCTACTCGAAATTTCTGTAACAAGGGCTTGATGTGCTTCAAGAGGGAGGTCTTCAGCTCCTCCAGTGGAACCAAGTAGGCATACTCCTTCTGTGTGAGGTGGAATTCCTCAAGGAAGAGTATCAGAAAAAAGTGTTTATCTGTAAGTTGTTGCATCCGTCTTCATTTATGTACAAGTTTATGGCCTGCACCACCTCCCTTTCTTTCCACTTTTGCTTGGAAGCCTTAACCATTTGTCATATTAACTCAAAAGAGGCATAACACAAGGGTAGGATATCACCTCCAGTGCCCTCATCATCTTTTCCCACTCTGACCTCGTGATTTTGCATTGCACTTCGATTTCTTTCATCAGAAGGCATTGTTTCAACAGCTGGCTCATCAGGTACATTCTGCAGGTACTCTTCTTCATATTCATCATACACCGGTGCACCAAACTCCTTCTTGAAAACATCCCTAGTTGACCAGGGACGGTGCAAGTCACCATCTTTAGAGAATAATCCTACAGGAATAAGTACTCATGCCTCGGGCCGGTCATCTTTCAGTACATCAGGAGAGGGCTTTGACAGGCCAAAGACTTTCCCACTCTGCTTGCAGGGCCAAACCAATTTTAATGTATCTTTTATTTCACCACCACCATCCTGATCTGACGACTTCTTGGACATCTTAACATTTTCCTCGACCTCCAAACAATCAGTGAACATATGCTGGAGGGTGGTTGATTTTCTCTCCAAAATAAGCAAGGACAGGTGAAGGGGGAAAGCAGTTGCGTAATAGTTCTTAGCAGCGTTCTCAAGAGGTTGAACTTCCTTAGGCATGTTATAATAAAAGGCTTGCAAATATTCTATTAAAAATAGATATGGTCTCATGCTCATGCCTTCTTAGGGAATAAAACTATGAAATTATTTGCTCCAGTGACCTTCTCCTACCCCAAAATCTCAAGAATGTGCAAGAAAGCTCTTCCCAAGTGTTGATGGACTTAGGATTCAAGTGTTTAAACTAGACTTTGGCATCTCCTTGCAAGGATAGAGTGAATGTCCGCATGCATACATCATCATGTTCTATCTTGAAAAGGTCAGAGAAATGCTCAAAGGCTTGTACATGTTTCTCAGCAGTAAAATTTTCAGATTCTCCATCGAACTTAGGGAGGTACTTGTAATATTTCATGGGAAAATCATGGAGGATAGGAGGAAATTGCAGTGGTTTATCTTGGCTTGGAGAAATCGGGGAGATAAGTTTAGGTACGATAGCTAAGCTATCGTCCGAGGTTTCATGAATTTCAAAAGGCTGTCCTTTGAAATCGTGTGCCTCGAGATAGAATTATAGGCCATAATCAGATGTACAAGATGATGCAATGCTTTCGGTTTGTAAAGAAGGATAAATAGGAATATATTTATGACTCTGGTCGGAATGAGATAGGCCATAGAAGGCTATTTTGATAAATCTGGGAAAAGATAAGAGCAAATTTACAAGATAGGATAAGGCATCCTGGAAGAAACATGGAATCAAGTGCTTGGACCTTCCACAATGCATTTCTAAGCTTCATGAGGGGTCCGTTTTCTAGGCGGAGTCTGCCGTCTCTCTTCGGTCATTTGATTTCTGGGTCACACCAACAACGGAGTCACTGAAGTCTGACTCCTTCAAGAGTGGAGTCTCCAGGTGAGAAGTGCTCAACCTTCTTGATGTTCAGTCATTGTTCACCATCAATAACCAGATCTAAAACCATGTTGTTTTTCCCAAGGAGGATCTTCAATTTTGTCCCCGGCAAGGGTGCCAGTTTGTTAGCATCGGAAATGAGCCCCCAAGGTCGAGCAAGGGGAGGCCACTCCCAGGCAACAACATAATCGATTTAGACTATGCCTTCAGCCCTACGCAGTCAAAGAGGGATCTCTCGTTTGTCACCGGAGTCTAATCCACATAATATTTTCAATCTCGTGTGTCACCAGAGCCTACTCTGCATAGGATTTTCAATTAGCATAATTAGGGGGCTAGGATCCTGAATGGGGAAAAATATGTTGAGGAAAGGTGCATGGTGGGATTACAAGGGGCAAGCGACCATGGGAAAATGGAGTCAAAACTTGTGTAAGAAATGATTACAAAGGGAAAGAATGACATGGGGTTGCAAATAGAGGCAAGATAGCCATTGATCTCTCGATCAGGAGATATTTAGCGGGCGATTAGAGGACAAGAAGGGACATTCCATCACATGGAGCACTAGCAAGATGAATTCCATGCAACTTTAGAAGAACCACTGATAAATTCCTGGAACAATAGCAGGAGCATAGTGAGTATGAATTCCTAACCGTTATACACTATGTTGCAGACATGAAAGAAATCAACAAACTGGAATGGAAACAGGAAACACATTTACACGTAAAAGGTAAATACCTATTGGGAAAAGCAACGACACGTGAATCTCTGCTATGAGAAAATAGTTCTTTAACTGCAATTTATTCATACATAGGTATCAATTTTTACAAATGGGGAGCCTCAGCCTGAGAATGTTTCCCAATCCAATTCACTAACTCCTTTCTCCCTCTATCAGGAGCATTTTTATACAACCCTATTGCTGAGACTACCGAATTAAAAGCTGTTACAAGTCACCATCAGGTGTTAACAGTGCAAGGAGTGGACTATCACCATGTTTACAAATATAAATAGACACTATGGCGCTAGTGGCCGTATTCGGCCTGGTAACGGTTTGACATGCTCGGTCACCACGACGAATGATGAGTATGATGCCTCCTTCTAGGCTTTGAAGTGTGTGCTTCCACCGTGTTCAAATGTAGCTTTCCGTGTGGGCACACACTAGCGAGGTAGTCAGCATCCTTGCCCAGTCTAGTCACATCCGCCAACTCCTTCCTCACCTGGTAACACTGTTATATGTGGGATTTGAAAGAAGTGTCGTATTGCTTCTGGTTGAGATGAACCTATGGGGTGGTTTTTCATTCTTGTACTTCTCACCTCCAATGAGGTGAGCTCTCCCGTAGGCACTAGGGTGCAGCGTACCTACACTAGCCCCACCACCCTTGGAAAGTGGACTTCACAAATAGGGATGTTAGGGCTTTGAACCCCTAATGCTCCCATCCAAATGAATGTTTATATAGGGAACAGTCAATGATTGTCCCCTTCTGCAGAGGCTTTGGTGGGTGCGATGGTATCAAGGGTTCTTGGAAAAATACTTACATGGAGTAAGTGTCTAGACCTTGCATCGTTAGAAACAAGGATATCATGTCTAGGCCCCCGTGGCTAGTGTCACCATTGGCATGCAAATACCAAGGTGATGAGTGAGTGTGGAACCTTCTCACCAACCATAAACACCCCCAAACAGATAAGCTTTTCAAACCAGATCTTCATTGTCAAACTGTATCAGGCCTTTACAGCTTCGTGGAAAAGTAGAACTCAGGTTCTGCAGATATGTTAGTTCACTCTTGTTGAACTTAAAGTAGTATTTATAAGGCTTCAAGATTGATCTTCGCAAAGGTTGGTAAACATTCCTGCACACTCTGTCATCGAGTGTATCTGGTATCAATATGTGTGAAGGCACGAGCAGAGTGATCTTCTACTTGATGGGGATCTAGTCACTTTGTTTCATCGATCATGATGCTTCACCGTCGGCTATGGGAAGGATTTCATGTACGCCATCTAGTGCAAATGAAGTAAAAAATGGAATGGACTTCTGCAATGTTGTGTCTTTGCCCCGTGTGAGTAGCAGATTCATCGGCTACTTTTCTTACTTCTGCAAGCCAACTCGCACAAAATTCGCCTATCTCCAGGGAACATAATTTTTCCATAGGGATGGTTCCCCTTGAATTAAACCACAAGCCACACATACAAACCAAGGAAAATAGCACCGCTGGACAAGGCTTCCACCTCAGGCATATCCCAAATGGCGTCAGAGGAATCAGCTAATCTGCAATGGGGCAGATTACACGCGTGAACACCTCCTCCGCTGTCACCTCCACACTGGTTGGGAAAACTGTACCTTAGGAGTGTTCTCAGTCGTCTGATCAAAGGAATATTTTACATCCACCGTCCACATTCCATTCATCTTGTTGCCAACTTTTCTCTTCTGAAGACTGTGGGAAGTTCTGGATCATGACACATTCTTAACCATCGATCAAGACCAACCTTTCATGCAGTCGTCGATTCGAGTGGGCCCCACCATCTTTCGCAATGAAAAACTTGGATATTCATCCATGATAGTTCACATTGTGAAATGAACCGGAGCTGTAGATTTATCTCCTTCTTCATCATAGTCATTTATCTACGTGACCTCTACCACCCTTTCGTGATTTGAGATTGTAGTTTTACTCTAACAAGTATGGATCGTGAAATAAATTTAGGCCGTAGATATTCCCTAGACCTCATCTCAATCATCGAAATATTTTTATCTTTAACACGTTTTGCAATCTGGGAAGGAAGCCTTGATCGTTCATGTTTGCTCACACGAAGTGATTTGGAGCCATTGATCCACCTCCAATCAATCGCAGCCTTTGCTTATGACCCCTGCTCAATGCTAACAACATGCCTGCCACTTTCCTCATTGAAGGGCTCCCATATGAGATTCAAAGGACTGGGACCCCTACCAAACCTCCATCAAACCCTTAGATCAACTGTAAAAAATAGAGTGTTAACAAAAACCATCAACAATTGGAAGCCATGCAATAAAAAAAATGCATTTACAAGACATCAATATCCATTGGAAAGGTTTAGTAAAAGGATTTAGGATAAGTAATGGAGGACAAAAAGTGGCAAATATTCAAGTGGCAGATGTCTATGACTATATAGAGATGTCAAAAGAGAAAGTTTCTAGTCAACCAAATTTTCCTAAACTTGATTGTAATTGTGAGTATACATGATCAATTTCGATGTCATATTGTTTTATGGTCTTTTTTTATTGATAGCTTCAAGGATTTCCACATCTTTTTATTTTCCTTTTATAGTGATATGAATATCACATCTATATTAGGTTTATGCATATCAAATTGGAAGTAATGGGAGCCAGTGGAATTCATAACGAGTGTTTTCCAAGCCATTCATTCAAAAATAGGAGAACTAATCTACATTGGTAAGGATCCTACATGGTTAAAGAAGGAAGGTATTTTCTTTTACAAATATGAATACATTCTCTCGAAAATGATTGGATCAAGTGGATATCTCAAAGAGATACCTTTACCTTCTTTTAGCTTATTGGAATGGCCAAGTGTAGATGATTCTTCAGTAAGTTCATTTTGTTACAAGTTATTTTCAGAAATGCAACTTGGAATGAAGGAAAAATGTGGCATCCATGCACGTAGTGGCATTTTCATGCCATTCTCTATATCTGTTCATCTTTTTGGGAAGGACGGGTCAATTAGGAAAAATGGGAAAATGTGTTCTACTTCAAGACCTTCTGATGATCTACTCACAATTTTGTTTTTCACTCGGTGGGATAGAATACTACATGACCAAAGTGGAGAAGAAATAGAGTGCATATTGAGTCATGATACCTTGTCTTTCAAGTATGCATTTTAAGCACTATTTACTTTTAATTGTATCATGCTTCTTGATTTTTAGAGGCTAGAAGACGAAAAGGAGTTTCATACCAATGAAGCCAATCATATGATGATACACTAAATATTTTCATTTGATTCTTTTAGGTACTGGATTTCAAGACAGATACTATATATCCCATTTAAATTCTGTAGGTGGAGACATGTTTGGTAAAAGGGGAAATGGGTTTGGGTTCCAAAGGAACAGGATGACGAGGATGGAACACATTCTCCAATAGTTTCCCTTGATTTTTTGAAAAATGCTGAATTATTTACAACACTATCAATGGAGGAGGATTGGACACTATTTGAAGTTAGAGAACAATTGGAGCTACAAGAATATTTTGACCATTCTGTATTTATACACAATGGTAAAATGGTGAGAATGTAAAGTTGATTATCATGATTTTAATGTGTAGACCCAAATAAACCAAGTTATTGGAATGTAAGACCTTTTGCATAGACAAAATAATTCTAATTCCTTTTATTGTATTTTGCAGATAGGGAAACAATGAGAACATACTATGCGTTGCAAATATTGTGTCAAACCTTCCACCATTGAAATTACAGAATGCTAAATTTTTCCAGAATGAAAATATAACATGTGTAATTAATCCACATTATAAGAACATTCCCCGAATGCAATGGACATTTTGTTTTGAAATCTTAGTATTGTTTTTTCTTATATCATTTGAGAAGCAATACTTGTCCATATCACTCAAGACCTGGATTTTTCTAGGGTTTTGTATAATAGTCATATCCTTAGTTATGGTTACTACTTTGTTGTCTATCATAATGTATGCTGAATGGGCAATTTATGAGGCTTCAATCAAGAGTAGTTATTGTTGAAATTCAATTTAGTGGATATAATAAACTTTCTAAAAACCTGGGTTTTGACATAGCAATCATATTCTTATTTTTTATTACTACAATGTTGGCTTTCATAATATATGCCAAATATGCAATTTATGCATCATCAATCAATGGTTTACCGATGACCCCCATGACCATGCATATGTTTATTTGAAGCTTGAGCAGACATCTTTCCTACCTGCCATTAAGTAGTGGTTAGTTATGAAGAAAAGAGGAAGCAATCAATGACTTGAGATTTAGTTTGAAAACTATGATTAATATTTGCTAACAACTGTGCATTATTGCCAGAGAGTAAAACTCAATAGAACTAATATGGCAGTTGTGTCATTGTAAATATCTTATTATTGTAAATTCCATTTGTTATTTTAGGATGAATGTTCCATAAATATCTAAGAGTGATTTGTGACTGATAAAATCCTTATGATCCACTTTGATCAAGTAACATTCAATGTTCCACTTTGAATGTTGATGGGGTTAATCTGGACAGGAGTAAACTTCTTGAAAATTTGTTATGTGATAATAGTTTCAAAGGTGGAAGTCCTCATAACAATCCATACATAAAATTCCCCATTACTAGACTTCCAATGGACATCAGCTAGAAGAATATTGGATCATGCATCTAGGCCTACTCACTCTCAGTAGTTAAGCTAACACTATCGGAATGGTGGTCAATAATGAAGTTTGCTTAATGGATAAATAGCTAAACTAAGTCTAAGATCTATGTTTTGATGATGGTGGCCAATAATGGAGAAGATCATTGTTTTGTTGATGGCCAATGTATTTGAAGACAAAAGGAGAGAAGCAAGCAGCTAGGGAACCATTATCTTTACATCTTCTAAAAAGTGGAACACATTTGAAGACAACCAGGTGATGTGAGGAACAATAACAATATTCGGCGTTTTCAATTTTTCTAAGTGTATGGTTAGCTCATTATCTCATTATAATCTATAGTTATTTGTTGTAATCTAACTAATTATTTTCATTTAAAGGAACAATACCATCTTCAAATCGCACTTAGCATATATTTTGTTGCTGCTGGTTATTAATTTTGTTAATAACAACCTCTTCTCGAATACAAAACTGAGCTATATCCCAAAAAAAATTTCTAAGATTGGGTTTCAAATGTGTGAATAAAAGTAGCAACAAGGTTCCCGAGAATGACTAAGTTGACAAGTTTTCTTTAAATTGAATGGATATTTTTGTCATACCATTAACAAATCCTATTCTAGTGCAGAATCTATTTGTCAATGGATGTGGAAGAGCATGGTAAGTTAATATAGTAGAATCAAATAACTTATTGGAACGAGCCTGTTATTTGTTAGTCTTTGGTTATGTGTAGTGTTGTGTTTTTGTCTTTTTCAATCTTGCAATCTCTTTATATTCCAAGCATACTATTTTTCAAATGCTGTGATTGATTCCGGTAAATCTCTCTTTTGTGTGCATATGCAGCTTAGAATGACTATGTATCCTTGCTACTAGAAAATTAATATCAAGAAATTTTTTGCTATAAGTGCCAGTTTCAAATATTCTTTGCAATGTATCATATTTGACTTCATATTTCTAAAGCTGGCCTAAACTCTTTTGCAGGAATAGAAAGCTATTCACTATTATTTGTTAAATTTTGAGTTGGGTTAGGGTTAAGAGAGAAAAAATACACTTCCATTTGTTTTTAAAAATATTTTATTCAATATTTATGCTAAGGTGTCCCACAAGAACACATTTCCCTTACACTAGGCTTTGAAATGCACCTTCATTTCCTATTTAAAATTAGAATAACTAAATTCCAAAGCCTTTGGACCTATATTGGAGTTAGAAAAACTAAATTTCAAAGTCATAAGACCTATATCAGTTGTAACGTGCTTTGCATGATGGTCATACTAGGGGATATTTGTGCATGAGTTTCTTTTACATAATTGAAGATGTGATTTTTCTCTTAATAGTGTTTTTAGGGTATGTTGTTTTAGTGCATAGAGATGAGGTTTTAGGAAACTGATGTCTCTATTGTTTCTGCTATTTGACTACCAAAAAAACTGCTTGAGGATTTTTTTGGGGCCGAGGTGTGCCCAAAAAAGCGCTAATTATGACAAAATATGAGGAATCATCCTTTTCATCACTATTTATGTGCCTAGGATGGAGATTAGGGTGTTGTAAAGGGGGCCTAAGACACCCAAAATTAGTTCAAATGACCACAATATTGATGTTTTATCCTGAGAATTAGCCCATATTTAAGAATGAGGCATATTACTGCTAACTTAAGGGTTGAAAGAGTCCAAAAAATACCCAAAAATAGTCCAAATGTGCCTATAAATGTTGCTTTTGTCCAAATTGGTGCCTAAAATTTATTTTAAGGTGATTTTCATGATTGCTTGTTGCAAAGGGTCAAAATAGGCACAATTTTGCACCAAAAAGTATTTATTAACGTTGTTTGAAGAAAAACCATGCCTAGAACTACCATCAAATGGGAAGATCATTCCTTATTGATGACCTAGACACACTCAAATATGCCTAAATTTCTATAGAGAATGCACGGATATGTCCCAACCATGCCCATAAATTCTCAGAAAATCCCAGGAAAAATACAAGTCTCCTCGTATTATCTGATCTGCTGGGAAATACCTGTGAAATGATCAAGATGAATGGTGATGGATATTACATTTGTGGCTAAATTAATTAAACCAGAATGTGTCTTAGCGATATTTTATTGCTTGTTGTGTTCTTATCTTACTGTGCAACAAGAAGACTACCAACTCACCCCCTTTAGCACTAGGTATTAATTTGCTACCAATTGTGTCAAAATGAAATGCTACATAGGGTGATGATGGATGGGGATCAACTCTAAGTATCCCAAATTCTTATATACCATAGTGTGCATGCCACAAGTATAGGCACATTCATATAAAAAGCAATGGTGGATAATGATGTTTTTTTACCATGACAAGAATATGAAATGTAACAAAAGGAGGAAGATTAGGAATTTTTTTATACAAATCAAACATAATCAACCAATAATGTAAAGGATTGATGACTCCATTAAGGGAAAGACAGTAAGGTCTTTCATTCACCATCACTATACCTAAGAAGCATGTTGCAACTTCAATCACTCAAACTGGACCAAATCCTAGATTGTCAGCAAAGGTATTAGCAAACAACCTAGCCATGATGGCTACAAGACCATTGCCCAAGACTATTGCCTTCAAAAAGGTCAACGATAACCATTGCGCATCAAAAGTAAAACCCTCTAAAAATGTTGAGCAACAAGTAATGATTCAAGTATTCTTCATACATAATTACTTATATTTTCTTGTTTTAGTCATTGTCTTTTGACACATATTACGAGGAGCTGGACATGAATATTTGAAAACCAAAAGAGGTTTTTGTTAAGCACGAGATGGTTCAGAAAAAACTCCTTCAAGTTTTCAACAGGTGTAATGGTTTGGAATATTTGAAGGGACATTTACAACTTATTTTATATAGGTTTAAACAGTAAATTATTTCTTGTTTTGGTCATTATATTTGGGCGCTGTTTCCTAACAGTTGGAAAATAATTTGTAAAAAATATGGGATATTTTTGTCAATAACAGACTTATATACAAAATCCTCTCTCTGTTTTCACACAGCTATCATTGTTTAGGAAATATAGGTAGTTCTTTGAGACCTTGTTTCTCCTAATTTCGCCTTTTTCTCATAATTTCGCCTAAGGTATCATGTTGTAAATTATAGTTATTGTTGTACTGAGAGTAGGGAGGTGCTATACATCCCAGTATGGGGGGGATGTTACACTACCAATAGTTAGAGACAGGTTGAGAGAACTACTCAATCCAATTTTGACCCTTTCATTCAAGCCATGCTCTACCCTACCATCAACTTATGTATTTTGAACCAAGCAGGAGATGACAGGTCATTAACAGACATACACATAATAAAATTTTGAACCAAATAGGAGATGAAATAGCATTTCCAGATATCTAATGAAATTTTGAACCAAGTGGAGGATGACATGGCATTTCCAGACATGTCCAAATAGTGAAAGGTTGATTAAAACAATATAATACAAGGTTGGGTTGTTGTCATAAAATTGAACTGTTTTAAATTTAATTGTGCATATCTTACTTTATACCAAATTTATTACTCTTTTTCCACATGCATATTTATGTGTGAAAATTTTATTTATTCCAAATTTAAATGACTGATATTCAAATTTAGCTTCACTATTTCTATTCTACTAAAGTTTTCATCTACACACTTGAAATTTTTTATGTACAAACTTCAAACAAAATTAGTTCATACAACCATATAATATAAAATCACTATACAACTGTTAAAATAAAAAGGCTTCAAAACCAAATATTCAGTTGACTAAACAATCCAAGCACGCGCAGTCATTATTTTATATGCCTGTGAGTGAGGTAACATGTTGGATATGGACAGTCATTAAGTTTCTCTAAACTACTTTGCGAGCTCCAAACTTTCATTAAATACCTTGTGTTACTTTAAATACCCACTCTTCAGAACTTGAATATATATTTAGATTCTGATTGCATATTGGTAATTCATTTCTAATAGGTGATATTCAGATGGGTGGTGGTATTCAAGAAAGAGACAGTAGAGTGCAAGAAGGTATGTGTGTTTAACTTTCATATTTATTTTATATGTGCATTCACTTTCTCATTCATCCCTCACACTAGCAGGTTGTTGTAATATGATGTGGCTGACCTTGAGAAAATGGAACCTCAGGCCTTGAATTGATCACTGATGTAGAGCAAGGAAGAGGTCCCAATGGTAGGATGTTTGCAGGAAAAAGGAAGACCCATTGGTTGCTTGTGATGTTCAGTATTTTGGCTCTTCTTGTAGGTCAAATTGGTGCTATTATTCTTGGAAGGTATTACTTTAATAATGGTGGTGATAGAAGATGGATTTCAACCCTTGTGCAATTAGATTGGGGTTCATTACGTAGGGGAGAATAATGACTGATGGATACTTGAATTTATTTCAAAGATGTCGAGAATATTATTTTCATTCTTCGCAGTTTTCCAAAGGGTCATTTTGTATTGTTGTTTGTGAATTGGGGAAACTTTACAATATTGATTTGTACTAAAGGGAATTCTAGCCACCCTTGATAAAATATAAAAAAGAATCCATACTCAAAATTCGAAGATCCTTTGATGTCAATATTTCCATTATCTTTTCTATAGTTATTTTTTTGGAATCTCAAAAATTATTTTCATTCACAGGAACAGTGCCATCTAACATCAAGAAAGAGTCTGCTATTTCCAAGTGCAAAACTACTGGAGCTAATCTTCAAATCACACTTAGCATACATGCCAAAGGCCCAACTGTGGGTAAAAATCATGAAATAGGTGTTGAACTTTGAAAGAACCAGGGATGCATTTTCCATTTGCTTATACTAGTGATTTTATGGCAGCAATAATGGGATTTGAATGAAATAGTGACAGCTAAATCAATGGCTGCAACTAGGATTCCAATGGGCATCACCTAGAAGAGTTATGACAATGCAAACAAGGGTTCGATGCATGGATGTCAACATTGAAGCCACCAGACTTGGAAATCTTCCAACAAACTAGAGATCAAATCTTGCGAGGAAAGGTCATGAAGATCTCACTAATATCATTAAGGATGTAGACCATATATATTATCTATTGACGATCATTATTTTAAGGATTTGTTAGGGGGGTGGTTAGAGGTTGGCCAAGGTTTAGGAGAATAGTAATTTTTAATTGTAAAGTGAGAAGTGGCTGCAACCTATATAAGGGTTGGCTCTCTAACTCATGACCTATGCTTGGTTTATGAGAAGTGAGAAGTGGCTACAACCTATATAAGGGTTGGCTCTCTCACTCATGACCTATGCTTGGTTTATGAGAACACTTCTATGTTTTGAAGCAATTGAAGTACACGGGTTTTCTTCACATTTTGTAAGTTTTTTTTGGTTCTTACCCTTTAATGTTGTTAATGATGTGTTGGATTAACTAAAATTGGTAAATGTGCTTATTCTATCTAATTGTAGAAAATCAAATAACATAACTTAAAATGCTGACACTTGCAACCAAAAAACAAAAGGATAAACATCATTTGAGTTTTGAGTCTAAATAGAACTGCACCTTGCATAGACTTGTATTAATCTAGCAGTAACAACAACTACTG